>CAUYRH010095260.1:0-15830 GCA_963574655.1 Perodicticus potto
AAGAAGGGAATCTCAGTCTTGAGAATCCATTTGATTAACTATAATGAGCAGTCCCTATTTAGACATTGTTTTTCTAACTGGATGGATGGACTGTGTCCATTCATTGATACACTCATTCACCTTGCCCCCGGCGGAAGGGACCGTATTCATTTGTTTCCTGGCCAAGGAACCCACACACCTATATATACCCTGAGGCTAGAGGCCTAGAGGAGGAGATGGGGAAAGACCAGGAGAGGAACGGAGAGAGCATCTCTCTCCCCACTTGAAATCTCTCCCTCTACCAGGAGCTTTGGTGTTTTCTGTATTCTTTTCTGTAAATCCATTCTGTCTTACCATGGAGGGGTGGGGGTGGGGAAATAATGTAATGAAGAATAATAAAATACATATATTTACAAAAAAAAAAAGAAAAAGAAAATCCCTTTTTACAAAGTGGGGAAAAAAGGACTGATTTTATTCAGATATTTGTTTGCTCTGAAGATAAAATATATTTATTAAAATTAAATAGAATAGATGGCTTTAGCATTTTCAAATCTAAAACGTATGCTAACCTTCCATTCTGATATAGGGGAATGAATAGATGTGTATAAATCCTCCCTGAGTAATAATCTGGAAAGGCTCAGTGCACTGCCATGAACAGTTACGCTAAGATGCTGGTTTCATTATGAAACATCTACACTAACCACTGTTTGCAGCATGCACGCTGTTCTGCGTTTCCTCATTACTTTCAAATGAAGTCATCCATCTGTAGAAAATGAGCAAATGGAATATTCATGAGTTAAGAGATAATTTTTATCATCCCTGGAGAGTTTCTTTCTTTGGTTGTTTATTACCTGCCAAGCTTAACTGTATGAAAATTGATTAAATATCATTTACCAATTATAGTGATACTAGACTATATTCCTCAAAGCAAACACTAAAAGCATAATAATTTTTACAACAGAAGGTTTGCTTTCAGGGTGGATCTAGGTTTTGTGGGGTCAGAATCTTATAATTCTGGAAACTATATTTTAAGACAAATGACACCATATTACCAAACAAAATTGCTAAGATACCTCCCAGAGTTTTAGAAAGAGCCATGTAAACAGATGGCCTAGAAGTTTCATTAGTGTAGAGGAAAACAGGAGGTGGCAGCAATAAATCAATGGGTTTGTCTGCATAAAACCTATTTGGAAACTATCAAGCTTTTGAATTTTCTTAAATGGACTTGAAAACAGGTGGTTAATGTCGCCTTTCTAACCAGTCGTTTGACTTAAATTCAACAACTGTATTTTCACTTTCTTATGGGGGGGAAATGTGGATGGTTCCCTTCTCAAAGTTTATGTGAGCTATATTATTATTATTCTGTAGTTGTAGGAAGAGATGCTTGAGGTTTATCAATTTCCTAGGCCTTGGTCCAACAAACATACATTCTCAAATGAAAAGAACTCCTAGTCCTTAAGACTTAGGTCAAAGGAAGTCTTTCACTTTCACCCCACCACGTCCTATGCCACAAAAAGAATTAATCACCACCTATCTGACCTTCGATAGCTTCTGTAGTCATCTCATTATATCACTTTTTACATTTTCATTACTTATCTGTGTCTGAGTCTGACTTTGATATAATGGGAGCTCTTTAAAAGCTAGAAATATTCTCTCTTTTAGCTTAAAAGGCCAAGTTCACATTGGGGGCTTAGCAAATGTCCCTTGAATAAATTTGAGTGAATGAATGCTTTAGAAGTAAGCTACTCCAGGCACCGCCCAAAGTATGAGGCAATAGCGTTGGCATCATCTGAGAGCTTATTACAAATGTAAGATGTCCAGACCTATCTCAGACCTACTGAATCAGAATGTACATAAAGATCCCTAAGGGATTCCTATGCCCATTACAGTCTGAGAAACAGTATGGTTGTTACTCTAATAGCCACACTAGAAGACGATACCAAGATCCATATGGTTCTAATACATTTGGCTCGATTGTTCATATCCACAAAAGGAAAATAACCCAATGGACTATTATCTCATTTATACCTTTAACAAAATACAATAGGAATTTAGAAATCACAAAGTAGAATAGGTGGAAAGAAAGAAAGAAGTAATAATGAATATTACAAATACTATATGAAAGTTGAACTGTCAATACACAAGCATATACGTGTGTGAGCACGAGTTTTATATATTTTTAATAATTTTATATAGTTTTAATTCCATGAGAGATCCATAACTAGCGTATTCAAGTTCTATATCCCCATGTTAACTACATTAACCAACTATCTGGACTTATTCCAGCAAACAGAGAAAATCATCTTTGCTCAATCTTAAGAGTGTCTATCTTTTCATGCACTTAGGTAATCTATTAAAAGACTGATCATATATTATAAATGTGATTAAGTCTGGATAGGTATAAACATATCCATTTGAAGAAGATACATTTCAATGCCAGTGTTAAAGAATAATAGAGACAGAAATTAAAGATTGCAAGGAACTGTCACTTGTGGCAGAAGCTATTAGTCATGTCATGGTGAAGAAATAATGACTGTCTTAGAGTTGCTCAGTTCTTCAAGGTGAACTTCAAAAGAATGTAGCAACTTCAAAGAAAATCACAAGAAAAACAGTATGAATCACAGTAGAGATGTTGCTGAGGAAATGAAACATGTGCCTTCTTTAGTTGATAACACAGGTCCAAAACTTGTCAAAGCTTATTTTTGCTTTTTAAAAATCATACACTAAGTTTTCATTACAACATGAGCTGAATTAGAAAACTTCCATATGACCAGAGGCACAGTATCTTGACTTGACTTCTACATAATCAAGAATAATCCAGAAACGTAGTAAAATATTGTTGCTGGGCTGGGATTATCTCTGTTTCTATCTGAATTCATCAGAATAGGTTATACAGTTGAAGAAAATTAACCCCTAAATTTCACTGCTTTCATGCTACAGATTATTGCTTTATTTATTACACAAATCTTATATAAATTGAACAGCTGTCTAGGCTGTTAACAAAGATCCAAAAGTCAAGAAGGGGTTTTTTGCTGCCTCAGCTCACAATCCATTTGTTAGAACTAATCACAGGATTCTCAAAAAATTGGTTAGTCACATGCAGAAGAGCGGAACTGGATCCCTGTCTCTCAGCATCACACAAATTAACTCAAGATGGAATAAAGACTTAAATGTAAGACCTGGAACCAGAAAAAGTCTAGAAGAAAATTTAGGAGAACTCTTCTGGACATTGGCCACAGCAAAGAATTAGTGACTAAGACCCCTAAACCAAATATAGCAACAACAAAAATAAACAAACAGGACTAATTAAACTAAAACATTTCTGCACAGGAAAGGAAATAGTCAACAGAGTAAACATATAGAATGGGAGAAAATACTTGCAAATTATACATCTGATAAAGGACTAATATGAAACAAACATCTCCGATTAAGGGAGATAAATAAAATCATAATTTGGTATGAAAAGATAAGAAATACCATTATTGGACATGAACGGATCACCCCCATTTTAAGTGTAGAAATAGTATTCTATTCATTCCCAAAATTATGTATTAGGCAATGTCCAAATCAGCTTATAACCTGAATGCATTAGGATTGCTCACTGCTCAAAAGAATTTCAGAAAAAAGTAGTTTTGGAAAAAGGACAAATTGATCTGTTCTATTGGTTTTGGTTTTCTGTTGATTCATAACAAACAATTTGGTGGCTTAAAACTGTAGCTGTCTATTATTAACATTTCTGTAGGTCAGAAATTTGATATAAAATAAATGAATTCCCCATTCAGGATCTCATTGGGTTAAATCAAGGGATCAGCTGAGGTTGTGATTCTAATCTGTGGGTCACTGGTTGAAGAAATTTCCTTCTCATGGTTTCCATGTGGCCTCCTACCCCTTTAGGCCAGCAACAGTAGGCCAGTTCTTTTCATGCTGTTAATATCTCTGACTTTCTCTTCTTATTTTAAGGCTCCTATAATTATACTGGGCCCAGAAAATACAGGTTAATCTCCTTAAAGTCAATTTACTAACAATCACAGTTATGTTCATAGGTTCCTTTTGTAATGTAATATAATATAACCCCAGGAATAGAGTAGCAGAAATCATGGGGGACAAAGTCTGCCTACCATGTAACAGGAATTGTTATCCCTAGTATTTCTGTTTTATATGTAAGGATTCTGTATATCTAACAGGATATTGTAAAACAGACATATATATACAATGGATTTGGGTTGGGATGAGTGATGAATGAGAAACAAAAAGACATAGAAAATGAAATTTTCTAACTTAGAGATGAAAGAAAATGAAAAAGAAAAGGAAATAGTATTAAGAGTAAGAATAAAAGAAGCAAGGAATGTGCAATTGAAAGCATGAAGGAGAAAATAGTTAATATTGGCTGCCAGTGGAGAGATTTTATAGTGGGCTGTATAATAACTCGTTAGCAGCAAGGAAAGTATTATATTGCTTGTGGAAGTTCAAGTATTTAGAAGCTTAAATACGATAAAAATTTTATGATTTTCTCACTACATAAATGAATGAAGAATTCATTTTTCTGAATTCAATAGCTGACACTATGGAATCATGCAATTATAGTAACACTGAAGGGGACAGTATAATAGGAGTGGCTAGTCCACATTGAATTCCTAAAAAATGAATTAATGGTAGAAATCAATCATTAAAATTAATTGTCATTAATATCAAATCAATAAATAGGACTTAACAGAATGTCTCCTAAAATTAAATGGTCAAGGATACAGTTAAAGTATCTATCAGTATGAATTTCTTCCTGCCTGTTCTCTGGTCTAGATTCTAATGTCTCTGAATGAGCCAGAAATAAAGTACCAGAAGTAAAGAGGAAAAGGAAGAGATGTTATGGCCATCAGTGCAACACTGATGTTATCTCAAAAAAAAAAAAAAAAAAAAAAAACTTGGGAAGAGGGATTGTGTGGTAAAAAAAATTTGAAGTTAAAAAAATAAATAAATAAAGCTGGGCATGAATCCTAGAACTTTGGACAGTCGAGACAAGAGGATCACTTGAACTCAGGAATTCAAAACCAGCCTGAGCAAGAGTGAGACCCTACCTCTACTAAAAATAGAAAAAGTAGCCAGGTCTTGTGGTGAGCATCTGTAGTCTCAGCTGTTGGAGGCTGAGGCAGGAGGATCACTTCAACCCAAGAGTTTGAGGTCATTGTCCTTTAGGCTGATACCACAGCACTCTTGCCTGATCAACAGAGTGAGACTCTTGTCTCAAAAAAATAAACATATCCCTGTCATAGCTGCCATGAATACAAAATTTTAAGCTTAAATATTTTTTGGAATTGGTATAATAGTTGGAATCACAAATTGTTAAGGAAAAAGAAATATACATTGCCCCAGACTCACTGACAAAAAATAAAAAATTAAAAAAAAAGTTCAAGTGGGTTAAGTTCAACACAGTTTAACAGTTGCCATCTCAAGCTGAACTGTTCAAAAACATTAAAAATGCTACTGTGTCTTGTAAGTGTTTAAGAGAAGGATATAATCTAAAGAGTTTCCAAAAATGTTTGACTAGGGAAACTTCTTTTTTAGTCATAGCATGGAGGAAATGGCTAGCTGCCCAACAAATTCTGTGCTTTCCTTTCCAGAGCGGAAAGTAAAGCCTGGGAAGCAGCTTCTAACTCAGGGTATCTGAAGTCCATGTATTGCCATGTGCAGACGTGTTACAGGTTCAGAACAATGGATTTTGAGAGAAAAACAGATGTCACTTCCTAAAGCAAGGGTTTTAAGATATGGATAGCCCTTCTCTGTGATCTCTTATTCTCTCTCTGCTGGTAGAAAGAGCTTTGGCAGTCCTGTAAGATTAAAGAAGCCTGTGTTTGGCATTATGTAGATGAAAGTTCTCTGTGACCAGGAACACACTTGAGACCAAGGATTTTCAACCTGAGGTGATTTTGTTCATCAGGAGACATTTTGCAATGTCTGGATATATTTTTGGTTATCTCTACTGAGGCGGTGTTGATACTGACACTGAGTGTGTAAAGGCCAGGGATAATCCACAGAATAGCTGCTCACAACCAAGAAACCTTCTAGTCTGAAGTGTCAATAGTGCCAAAGTTGAGAAGCCCTTCATAAGACTGTGAAGTGAGAAAAAAATATTTTTCTATTGCATAAAGACACTAAAATCATGAGATTTGGTATAGCAGCTATTCTTACCTTAATAACGTAGAGTATCTCCTAGAGCTTGTGTTTCAAAGACTGTACTTTGGGACAAATACACTACATGCTGGATATTTTAAACATCAAGAAACACTGGTTTCCAAGATGTGCTGATTCTACCTTCAGAGAACTTCTAAATTTAATTCCAATCTCTGTATTTTTATTGGTAATATCCTGCTAAGATATGCATTTCCTCTTTCCTAAATGATTGTAATTTCTTAAATGGACTATCTCCAATTAACTAGGTTATTGTTACAACATTAAGTAGTAGCAGAACCAGAACTTGAACTCAAGTTTCTGCCACTAAATCCTTTGTATTTACTCACTAGAGAATAAAAGGTAACCTAGAATTGTAGAGAGATCTTGGACTTGAGGATGGAAAAGACTTAAGTTAGTTTTTATTCTTATTAAAATTATAATTTTGGACAAATCAAAGTATATGTATAATTTTGCCTTATCTATAAAATGTAAATAATGAAAATTTTAAGCTTAAATATTTCTTGGAATTAGTATAATAGTTGGAATAACAGATTGTTAAGGATAAAGAAATATATATTGCCCCAGACTCACCGAACTATTTTTTCACTGATGTATCTGCTACTCCGTCTAGGCTGATCTTTTCTTACCCTGAGGTGAGTGTTTTCAGGGAATGGGAAATCTCTCAGACTGTTCAAGTACTATCTTTCTAACAAACTTACACTTGTGGGCCTGCACGGAATTTTCAAACTCATGGCTATCCTTTTGTTTTTGTGCCCCATATGATCTGCACCCAGCTTAATGTTGGGTGTCATTTGTAGTCATTCACATTTTTCCTGTATTGGTTTTCTGTACATGTATGGTAACTTGGTTCTTATTTTTAGCTGTTTATTTAAAATAAATTTATATGAAAAAAACAACTAGGAAGAAAGAACAAAAAGAATAGGCAAAACCTCCCGTTGGTTTGTCCTACCACTCTGTGAGCTGTCTCACTTTCCCCTGAGCAGATCCCTGTCCTAGATGCCAAAGGTGATTAGCTGGGCACGGTGTTTTAACTGCTTGGGAGGCTGAGGCAGGAGGATTTCTCGAGGCAAAGAGTTGGAGACCAACCTCGGTAACATAGGAAGATCCTGCTTCTTAAAAAATAATCTTTCCACCCTTCTTGATACCTGTCTTGGTTTGTACATTCATGCGTTCATACACCTTGTTAATCTATTCACACCACAAATGTTCAGGAAGCACCAGGCTCTGTGCTGAGAGACATCACTGTAAACCCTGACCTCTGATTATGTCCTTTTCTTATTTTCTTCTGCTAGATTAAATTTCTAAAGGGACTAACTCACACATCTGATACATACTCTTGTCACAGTACCTAGACCTATATCTATCAAATGCTTAATAAATATCTGTAATTCTCACCGCTTCACATAAAAGCTAGATTATTACTATTATTTATCATACATTTTCCAATTACCTCAATGACTTTAAGAAGAGGGTTCTCAAATCACACACATATGCAGAAACTTAATTCTGTTGGTTCCTGTGTTTCACGTGTGGTGCTAACAAACTCAAAAATTGAGACACGAATACATAAAACAGAACTATACTTGGGCGATGCTAATCTATAACTTTGTATATTTAGGTAAGAACATCAATGTTATAACACATATATAAAAATTACACACATAAGAAAGTTTGCTAATGAAAGAGAAATAAAAGCCCAATAGTGTGTGGGAATTATATCTACCAAGTGAGCCCAGAGGTTTAAAAATAACAACTGTTTCATATTGCTGATTTATTTGAGTTCCTTAGATAATAGATTCTGTATCTTGGGCCTTTGTCAGATGTGTAGTGTGCAGACACAGCAGAGCCTCTGTAAGTTGACCACCCAAGGGACTGTCACAAACTGGTCAACATACAAAGGTAGTCAAGACAAGGAACTAGGCCTACCATGCTGATATGTACATGTGGTGTGTGTCCGGTCTATGAAAATTAGGTCAATGTAAGGAGGTGGCCAATGTAGGAAGGTAGTCAACTATGGAGGTTCCACTATAGTTTTAACAGTATGATATGCAGGTTTTAAAGAATCTTGCTTATATGAAACAACAAATTAAAAAGCCTATATCTGTTTAACCATTAAACTTTAATATTAATAAGCACTATTCTCCATTAATGCTATTTATGTAAAATGCTTACTAGCAAAGTCTTTTTGTGTCCTCTAGGCAAATTTTCTATCAAAAGTTTCCTTATGTACCTGTCCAGTTTGATTCTCCTATATAGAATTTTAAGAAAATGTATTTTGGCTCAGCGCCCATAGCACAGTGGTTACAGCACCAGCCACATACATCGAGCTGGTAGGTTCGAACCTGGCCCAGGTCAGCTAAACAACTGCAACAACAATAAAAAAATAGCCAGATGTTGTGGTGGGTGCCTGTAGTCTCAGATACTTGGGAGGCTGAGGCAAGAGAATCGCTTAAGCCCCAGAGTTAGGGGTTGCTGTGAGCTGTGATGCCACAGCACTCTACCCAGGATGATCACTTGAGACTCTGTTTAAAAAAAAAAAATGTATTTCTCATGTCAAACTCTGTCATTGCCAAGAAGAATCATTTCAACTTTTCTAGGAAATATCACAGAATCTTGTCTTTTGGGGGTCCTGGGAGTTTGTGTCAGCACTCTCATGTGAAGGCAGGCACCCCCTTTCGGGGACTAGCCTACACGTTCCTCGTGTTAGGAACTCAGCGAGTGCTTGCTGAGTGCATGAATGATGGATAAAGTTGGCCCTCATATAGCATTAAAACTGAAATATGTATGTAAAAAATCATGTTCAATATTTTTATATCATCTACGCATTTGCAGAGTTATTCTGTTAATATAGATTACATGACTCAAGAACTAATGAACAAATATTAGCATATTAATACTATGTTACTATTAACAGCGATATATTCCAAATAGTTTTGAGTGCTAGCATTTAATATCAATTTCCAATGACATTTCAAAGAGATACTATACCACAGTTATCTTTTTTACTTTCTGGTTTTATTATATCTACAACTATAATTCAGAATTTAACTATAATTCATATCACAAGGAAGATGTAAATGAGAGAAAAGCCTATAAAACAGCAAAATTATCTCCTTAGAGACTTATTAAAGACAATAGCATCCAAAATCTTTTCTGAGCATTAAATTTTACAAACGACTTTGCAGGTTTATTACCTAATCTCACCTCACCACAGCTGAGGACATGGGTATCAGTATTCCGCTCTTACAGCCTGAGACCCTGAGGCTCACGCAGAGAGGGCAGTGCCTATGTCCACACACCATGGCTTCCACCCACCCCACTCTGATCAGTTTGTAGCAACTCACTCCACAGCTTAATGATGGATGCAGAACCATAAGTTTAAAACTAATTAAATGACTACTAAGAGTCCTGTTAATGGCAAAGATACTAAGAACAGATCACCAATTTGGTGAAACTTCAACAAAACAGACGACAAAATCCTCAGCTAATCTGCGGCATAATGAAGATGTTAATGAGTTTAGTACATGGGTATTAAATACAGAACCTGAATTCAAACCCCAGCTGTGTAGCTTCAGTCAATGCTCCCAACTCTTATGCCATGGCTACACTGTTGCAGTAACAGCCACCTCTTCTATGCCATCTCTCACTGTTCCTCACTTTACAAACCATATTCTTGCTGCACCAGACCAAAAAGAGTTTACTGTGTTTGTTAAGCCTTTTCATTTGTCTGAGTCTTCGTAAACAATTGTCCTTGCCCCAAGCTCTATCCCCTTTTAGACTCCTTCCCACCTTTTACATTTAGTTCACATTGACAATTTGCCTTTCCTGAACTTGCTGGGAATAATTATCCTCTTGCTTGTGTTACACTGAACTTCTTACTTCCTCTACACAGTTATCATATTGTGTTTTGATTGTCTGTTGACTTGCCTTTATCATTACAAGTCTAAGACCTTCTTGAAGATATAAGCTTTATAATCTTCCGTGTTGCCTCAGTATATGACATGGTCTGGTACATAGTAAATGCCTTCAGTAAATAGCTTTGTAATAAATTAATGGATTCATTACTAATAATAATATTTGAATAGCACTCCAGACTTTCTAATATGCTTCCTATATGTTCTCTTATTTATCTTCAGAGACAAACATACACATGACACATACACATACAAATAAATAAACAATAAATCAGGAATCAGTAGCCTCTTTTGACAACTGAGAAAGCTAGGGACATTGAACTTGGTTTCAGTTTCTCCAGCTGTAAATCCAGTTCTGGAAATGTGGAGGCAGATTTTGTATCAGGAAAATAGTCCTTTTGAATAGTCCTCATTGACCCTCTCATTGTTGCTCAGGATATTCTCGTATTGATTATTCAACTAGAACATTATTCTGGGGCAGTCAGCTCTTTTAGTGGATGTTTTCCATCAGCTGTGTCCCTGCAATTGAATAAAAACAGTGAAGGGACAGTGAAGCTTACATCTCTCTGCACCATGTCCTTTTTTAGCCCAATGTATGTTCCTTGGAGTGCAAAGTCTCTGTATTTTTCATTTTTATGCTTTCCATAGCATTAATTATAGTCTTCATATAAAGAAGATGCTCCAGAATACATTTATTAAATATATGTAAAATTAAACACTTATTTAGATAGCCAGTTTATTGCTTTATTTTCATTTAAATTTTTGTTAGACCTCTAACGAATATTTAACGAGATACACGGCTTTAATTCACTAACATAAATATTTTTGGTGCTATTAAGTTACTAGGATGGTATGTATATAATTTTTACTTTTTAGTTTTCATTTGTTTGTAACAGCAGATTACAGGTCTTTTGCTAATTCAGCTCTTCAGAACTGTCTGCCAGCGTATCTGAGTATTTATGTGTCTGAGTATTAGGTACCCTTCAAAAGCAGGCATAATATTTCAAGAAAGTTAATTTACTCACACAGGAATGGCCTCACATATTCTAATTCAGGGATCAAAATGTTACATGAATCCCTAACAATATGAAAGTAGATTAAATACAGACTTCCTATTTAAATAGTACATTAAATCCCAAAGAAGTCAATGGAGGAACAATTTAAAATAATACTTCTAATAGTATACATATCATACTATCATGCATAAAGTGACATTCATATTATGGGCCAAAAATGTAACTAGGTTTAAGAAAGACTTAAATCACTTTATCAAAGCTTCTATCAGAAAACAAAAGGGCAGCACCCATAGCTCAGTAGGCAGGGCGTCGGCCACATACACCAAGAGTGGTGGGTGTGAACCCAGCCCTGGCCAGCTAAAAAAAAAAAAAAGCAAACAACAATGACAACTGCAACAACAACAAAAACAGCCAAGCATTTTGACAGGTGCCTGTAGTTCCAGCTACTTAGGAGGCTGAGGCAAGAGAATACTGTAAGCCCAAGACTTTGAGGTTGCTGTGAGCTGTGTTGCCACAGCACTCTACCCAGGGAGACAGCTTGAGACTCCATCTCAAAATAAATAAATAAATAAATAAATAAATAAATAAATAAATAAATAAATAAATAAAAATAAAAATAAAAATTACATTTTTGTTTTTATATCAGGCAGTCTATTAATTCTGGGGCAGATATGGAAACAGCATTTGCTTCAGGGAGTTACAGATACATAACCAAAGTGATGTGACATGTGCAGCAACTGAGTCACGTCTAGGGCACCTGGGAACACAGACGAGGGTGTATTTAGTAGGAGGGTAAGGCTTCACGCAGGAGGTGGCATTTCAGGAGGTACTGCTCTAAAGATGAGCCAAATTTTCACCAAATGAAGATTTAAAAGAAAAGACATTTCAAACATAAAGAAGAAGTTCAGAAGCATGTAGGTAGGAGAGATCAGGGAATGACTATAAGAATAAATTTAGTATGAACAGCAAGATTTAGGCCCAGGGAGAGAAGGAAGCCAGGCATTGGAGAAGGTCATTGGGCAATGTCATGGAAAATTGCAAAGAGAGTTGAACACTTCCATTTTTGTGGCCCTGTTGAGCCATTTATCTCATTTATCACAGCATCTGTGAAAATCCAGCTTTTTGTTCATAATAGTTTAGTCTTTGCCTACTAACCTATAAACCTTTTGAGGGCAGAAGCCATCTCATATTTACCACAGTATTCCCAACAGCTAGCTCTTGTGCTAGGCAGAGTTAGTGTTCATATGAAGGCTATAACCCAATTATAGCACAAGAATATGGGGAAAGGGGCAAGGGAGGGGAGGGGGAGGGGGAGGACGTGTGGAGGGAGGGTAAATGGTGGGATCACACTTATGGTGCATCTTAGAAGAGTACAAGTGAAACTTACTAAATGCACAATACAAATGTTTTCATACAATAACCAAGAAAATCCCATGAAGTTTATGTCGAACAGTTGGATGAAAATATTTCAGATTGTATATGAAGCCAGCATATTGTACCCCATGATTGCACTAATGTACACAGCTATGATTTAGTTTTAAAAAAAATGTCCTGGATGAGTAAATTATACCTTCTCACACCACAAAATTTGGACTCAAAGTCTTGAATCTACAATGCAATATAGACCATGTTGTAATATTTTATGTTGGTTTTAATTAAATCGGGATTAGTTTCATCTGTCTCTCCTCCTGGTTGCTGTACTGACATGGTGAACTCTCTTATTACCCTAATGTCCTTAACTATCCATCATCTCCTCACCCTACCTTCAGCCCATGTTGAACTTGCCTGGGTGGGAAAATGTTCCAAAATTCTCCCATCCCGTTTTTAGTCAGAGTCAATCATGGCTGTTTTAATTGCACCAGTTATGAACTTATTATGATTCAAAGATATTTAGGGACTAATTGTTTTTGGCACATTAGCCCTTCACATACAGTCATCTCAGACCTCATTGGCACTTGGTCAATTAGTGCTGCCTGACAACTGCTCAAGTGTTAGTTACTACCCATAGGGAACAGGACTTTAATCAGAATTTTATTCTTTCCTGAGTAGTGCTAATTCATATGGACTTCAATAATTCAACCATTTCAAGGAAAAAGAATTCCAAGTAGTTCTTAGTGATTTAGCCAAGTGATCTTTGGAAATGACACTTAGCCATTTCCAATCAAAGGTGTACAGTCTAATGCAACATGACACGTGAAAAACAGGTTATTTGAACAATAAGTTTGAAACATTTGTCATTTTAACAAAGTATAATTTTTTGAGACAAAATATAAAATTCAGAAACATAGGTAGGGTAATATGAGAATAGTATTACTCTACCTGTGTTTCTGAAGAGATGCTGAGAATCCAGAAAAAACATAAAAAAGTAAAGGCCTACTAATACTTCTGCCCATTTCTGCTCACAGCTTGTAATGAATCACAGCTGGCTAGTGCAGTACATTGGTAAAATCTGTGGGCTCTGTATTTAGGCTGCCTGGGTTTGACTCCAGCTTCCATGTTGACCAGCTGTTAGCTTTGGGCATATTTTTAACCTTTCTGGGCCTTGGTTTTCTCACACGCTGCATGAAGTCCACAATCATAACCCTGTTACAAAGTTCTGGTGAGGATCACATAAATTATCTGAGGGGAAAAAAACCACTTGGCACAGTTCCTGCTATATCACATGTACGCTATAGATGTTGGAGATTATAATTATACCCTGGTAAGTACTCAAATAACTGTGAGACAAAATGATAAAGTGCTGTAAGAACAGTCCAGATACAACTCTCTGGCCATTCTGTCTTTCAGATTACTTTTTAATGGAAAAGTTATAAACCAGAGAAAGAAGAAAATGATGCTGGCAGGTATCCCTGTAATAAAAAAGAGCAAACACAAAGAAAGAAAAATCAATGGAGAATTAAAAATGTTCTTTTGCTTTGACAGCTAACCTCCTGCTTCCAATTTTGTCCGACCGTCATGGTATAACTACTTTTAATGAAGAGATGATACTACATTTCTCTTAGTCCACACAACCGAGTGATTCACAGAAATGGAGCTCCATGGTGTCAGTATTTGTGATGAATATTTTAATTAAAATTTCAAAAGCAGCCAGATTTCCCAGAATGGATGATATGGAATATAGGGAATGGGGAGTAGATGGTCTCTGAGAGAGCATTTCGCATGTTACCTACCTGAGGTTGCCGGAGAACACAAGTGCCCCACTGGCTCAGATGCCAAGGGAACTACATTTAGCAGTTGGCATCGGGGAATGTAGAGCAGTGGTTCTGAGCAACGCATCTACAATTTTGATAGGCATTTGTATTCCCTGGGAAACTTGTTAAAATGCAGATTCCGATTCAAGAGGTCTGGGTTGGGCCCGAGAGCCTGCATTTTTAAACATTTTAATTATTTTTATTTTTATACCTTCTGATTGATATGAGATTGTTTTCGTTTCTGAGGTAAAGTTCAAGTTGTAGTTGAGCCCTTTACCCAGGGGTGTGCTGAACACCCTCACACGGTGCACATCAGGTGAGGTCCCATCTATTGCCTTTCCTCCTCTCCTCTTCCCTTCTCCAGCCTCTCCTCTCCCCTCACTTGACTACACTTGAATTTTTCTTTCCTCTGGGCATGTAGTTGTTTATATATTGGCTTTATATTATTATTGGGTACCTTAGATACTTTTTTTCCCCCATTCTTGTGATGCTTTCCTAAGAAGAATATGTTTCACCTCTAGCCAGGTAAATACAAAAGATGTAGTCTCCACCTTTTCTTATGGCTGAAAAAATGCTCACCATCCCTAATCAGCAGAGAAATGTAAATCAAAACCACAGTAACATATCACCTAACTCCAGCGAGATTAGCCCACATCACAAAATCCCAAATCTGCAGATGCTGGTGTGGATGTGTAGAGAATGGAACACTTTTGCACTGTTGGTGGGATTGCAAACTAATGCAACCCTTATGGAAAGAAGTATGGAGAATTCTCAAAGAACTAAAAGTGGACCTTCCATTTGTCCTGCAATCCCATTACCAGTTATCTAACCAGAAGAAAAAAGAATATTTTACTAAAAGCACGTTTGTACTAGAATGTTTATTGCAGCTCAATTCACAATTGCTAAGAAATGGAATCAACCCAAGTGCCCATCAACCCATGAATGGATCAACAAACTGTAGAATATGTATACCATGGATACTATTCACCCATAAGGAAAGAGAGCCTGCATTTCAGTAAGATCTCAAGTAATGTTGATTCCACTGGCCTAAAGACTCCTCTTTCAAGTTGCAGGGGTTTAAATCACAGTCGCTGCTTGAGTTTAGGTTCTAGCTCCTTCATTTCTTCCATTACTAACTACTTGATGTTGGCCCTATTAGTTAACTTTTCTTCATGTGAGGTTTTTCTCTTTGGGTCAGTAAAATGAGGATAAGAACAATACCTAACTGAAGTGACTGTTGTGAGGATTAAGTTAACTAATACATATAAAGCATGTAAAACAGCACTCAGCATTAAAAAGCACTCAACAAAACAAATGATTTCATGAATAAGTGAGGTTTTTTATTATAAGCACTTAGCTCACAGAAATGAACATCTGCATTTTAATAGTGTTTAATTCATCATGATAATTTATTTATTTATTTATTATTATTATTATTTTTTTCTTTTTGAGACAGAGCCTCAAGCTGTCACCCTGGATAGAGTGCTATGGCATCACAGCTCACAGCAACCTCCAATTCCTGGGCTCAAGTGAGTCTCTTGCCT
>CAUYRH010095262.1:0-14335 GCA_963574655.1 Perodicticus potto
ACAAAACCTAACTCTTAAAGCATCTTTTCTTCATAAAAAAATAAGGGAACTTGCAATTTTCTCAGAAAGCTAAGCCCTTTCCTCTTTTATAGATGGTGAGAGCCATAGCGACTTACTGGTCCTACAACTGTCAAAGGCAGCCATCTGAACTCTGCCGGATACGTTCATGGCCTTTCACGTGCTGGTGACATCTTGTCTGCCCACCGTACCTCCTTTTGTTTTGTTTTGTTTTTGCTTTTGTTTTTTTCATGACAAGAACCCTCCATTCCTTGCATTTTTTGTCTTTTCTGCCCCGGAGACTTTGCACTTGGTGCATTCCTGCCCAGGATGCCCTTTCCCTTCTTATCCGCCCAAACCAAAATTCCTCGAAGGTCCCGCTTGGGTCCCTCCTGGGTCATCTCCTATTTCTCACATATTCCTAGATGTCTCTACACTTGATCGGGTTTTATCTCCCATTGTCTTCTGATTAGTTTTTAAGTCTGATCTTTATTTTCTCTTAGAGATCTGAAGCTCTTAGGCCTTTTCTGTAACCTTTGCAGCGTCTGACCCCGTGAGGGTCAATCCTTTGTTGAATGAAATTCCCAGGGAGTGGAGCGGAATAGTGTGCACGGGGAGCTGCCGGACCAAGCTCCCTGTCCCAATCCCACCACACCTTCACTGGGGAAGGTCAGGCTGATGTGGTCTCTGCCCTTTCCCTGGATGTGAAATAGACATTCCCTCAGCCTCATCTTCTCGGCACCAAAGGAGGTCCAGCCTATGCTCAGAAGAATAAGACACAATTGCTGTCCTTAAAGAGTTACAGGCTAGTTGGGGAGGTCTGATGTGTAAATAATGACAGTACTCTCTGACTCTGTTGGCACAGAGACCCAAGAAATATTGGGTATACCTTCATTCCCATACATCCAGCAGGTGGGATTGTGCTCATCATGCTGTTTTGTGAGTTTACACACTTATCTCCCTATCCAGAATGAGAGCTCTCAAAGAGTTAGCTGTATCTCATTTGTTTCTGGGTTTCCAGTTTCTAGCCCACTGTCTAGCATGTGGGAGGTCGCTAAACAGACATGTGAGTTTGTTGGATGAGAGACTTGATTGATAAATGAGTGGCTGTATCCAGGGCTACAGAGCACAAGAAAGAAGAGGTACTTAGATCAAAAGTAGGTGACTTCAGAGCAGACTTTTATTTTATTTTTATTTTCTGTCACCCTGGATAGAGTGCTGTGCTGTCGCAGCTCACAGCAACCTATGGGTCTATATTTTAAGGGTCCACATAAATGTATTAAGTCAGACTTACCAGTAGTTATTTAATCCTTTAATTAGGTTTTCATTAGATTTAAGGGATACTAGTGGTTTTTTGTTACATGGATGACTGATGGGTGCACTAAGGGTGTTTAGTGTACATCGTACCTACTAGGTGATTTTTGATCCCTCACTCCCTTTCTGAGTTTCCAAAGTCCATTATACCACCCTATATGACCATGTATACCCTCCATTTAGCCATTTAGCTCCTGAGTGGAGCTAAACTTATTCACTTAGTAAGTACATGTGGCATTTGTTTTTCCATTCCTGAGATACTTCATGATCTGTTAATGAACTGATGTTGTCAAATTCTGGAACATATCAATGTTTTTATTCTGTCTAGATAATTAAACTTGTTTTAAATATCCAGAGAACCAGTGTTCATTGGAAGGGAGATATTTACCATTTGTACAAAACACAAAACGCTCACTAGATAGATTTAAGATAGAAATATGAAAATATGTCTCTGAAACTATCTGTAAAGAACCAAATCCAGGTTGCATAAGGGAGATTGTTCAGAGTGATATCATTGTTAGTTTCACCTTTCGGGTGAAGGTTAATTTTTAAGCAAGATGGTTCTTACTCAGAAAAAGATTGATACTACCTTTGACTTAGCATCCCCCCAAAAAAAATACAAAGATGGCAAGTAGCCAGTGATCTGAATCACTTCTAATTATAATTCTGAATGCTATGGCAGGATTTAATGTCTCTGCTTAGCTTAAACTGTCTAAGGAATGAGTTCGTAGGGCTAGAGAGGAGAGGAATGTGCACCAGGAGATAAGTTAGGCCCACCCCCAGAGCCAGAGTTTGTCCTCTGAACAGCTTTGCTTCTGTACCTGTAGGAGAGGAGTAAACTCAATTATAGAGCCCTACAGCAAGCTTGGGATCTCTTGGAAGATGAGGAAATCTAGAGACAATCTAGAGAAAGAAGGCAGGCAGAGGGTAGTAACCTAGCCTAAACCTAAAGTTACTTCAATTGGGTTATAGCCTACATTTGAAAGCTATAATTTAGCTTCATAGTAGGGCTGTATACATTGGATACTTTTTCTTCCATTCTTGAGATACTTTGCTAAGAAGAATGTGCTCCAGCTCCATCCATGTAAATATGAAAGAGGTAAAGTCATCATCTTTCTTGGGGAAAGGGGCAAGGGAGGGGAGGGGGGTGGAGAGAGGGTAAATGGTGGGATCACACTTATGGTGCATCTTGGAAGGGACAGGTGAAACCTACTAAATGCAGAACACAAATGTTTTCACATAATAAACAAGAAAATCTCATGAAGGTTATGTCGGACAGTTGTATGAAAATATTTCAGATTGTATATGAACCCCGCACACTGTACCCCATGATTGCACTGATGTACACAGCTATGATTTAATAAAAATAAAAATAAAAAAATAAAGTCACTTCAAGTGCTGAAGGTGATTATTTCCCCTATAGGAGTGTTAATGAAAATACTAAAAGAATCTGAGTATGTGCTATGTACCAGGCCCTTCTCTAAGCACCTTACCCTCTGAGAGTAGCAACTGTTTTCTACCTTTACAGACAAAGCTCATAGTAAACCTGCCAAGGTCGTAGAGCTAATAAGAGGCAGGACCAGGAGCCAGCTCCAACTTACGCTGAAGGAAAAATAAATAATGCTTCTTAGAGGAAACAATGATAGCTCCTCTAACAAAGAAAATGGTATTGTTTGAGCTTTAAAACCAATTGGTTTTAAGTGATTTACGAATAGCTTTTCATTTTGAAGCTGAAAGATGTTTTAAATTTATTGGTATTTTTAGTCTAACTGTATCAGAATCAGTTTATTCAAGACTGTATACCAACTAGTGCCAATTTGTCATGCTTTATTATTAGCCATGAACTGTTACATGTCATTGTCAAAATAGTACAGTGAATGATGGTTTAGTTACTAAATTCAACTTTTATCCTTAGAGTGATTTTTTTTTTTTAATCTGAAAAACAGTGTATAAAATCAGCAACCTCAGCACTTTCTTTTAGAACAAATGTATCTTACACACGGAACTATTTTATCTAAACTTCCTAATATATGTAGTTAGATTTATGGATTTAGAATGGGGCAAATATAAAATAGATTTATGTTTTAATTTTTTAAGGCAAGTGTTAAAATCTATTCTAAAATAAATTATATGTTTGTATATTCTGTGTATATGTATTTGATTATGAGATGGAGAAAGAAAAAAATTTCAGTTATGAGCTCTGTTAAAGATCACTGGGTTAAAAAAAGAAACTTAAATTTGTGTTATTCTAACATTGAACTGTGTAATTGAATCTGATGCTTTAGTGGGCATAGGCAAACCATGATTTCTTCACTCTAACATTCATTTAGAAACTGCTTCTTTTAGTTCTTTTGTTTTAAACGTGCAAATAAATAAGGGTCTGCCATTCCCAGTGAGCTTTTCATGCAGAATAGGGCTCTTCTAATAACCATGGGCTCAACTTGATATGCTCAGAGACATTCCCTTCTGGGCATTACCATTTACAAAATCCAGGCATAGTTGTCAAGCTTCTGTTGGTCAACTTAAACATGAATCAAGTATTCAAAATTCTCTCAGTCTCAATGTGAGACTAAAAATTAAGTTTTAAAATATTAAGCAAATGCTATATTCTTATAGGGAGGAAAAAAATCAACGTTGGGCTCAAGTGAGTGTGGTTGTTCTAACAGAGTGCTAGCTTTATCAAATAATATTAAATTTGAAACTTTGTGGTAGATAATGTATCTCAAATAGAACAAACCCAAGTTCTATTCTGTATGTAGCAGATAGCAAGTGGATAAATAGCAACAGGATTTGTAATTTAAGCTATCTAAAAAACAATGAGATCTTATAAAAATGCCTTTTACTCATGGCAGCCATCTTAATTTGCTTATTTAAAAGTCTCTTATTATACCAAAAGATTTAAAAGCACTTTAAATCCTTTGCAATTGCAGGTACTTTTTTTCCTTAATATGTATTATATTATTTTACCCCTGTTATAAATTGTTTATAAAAGCACATCTCAGCATTTGACTGTCAAATTTCATTTTTGTCACTTTCATGTGGATCAGTGCCACAAGCCATGCTTAACCTGTTCCTGTAGGAGGAAGCTTACTTGTCTCTGAGTGCTGACTCTCTGGGCTAGGGGCCAGAAGGTCTTGATAGAGTGAGATGAGAAGTTCTACCTGCATGGAATTTGGCTGTCATACTCAAGGCAGTACAGAGACACATGTGGCCTTGTGCTACCTACAGACACTTATTTACCTAGTACATATTAAGGTTTAAAATTATCAAGACAGTCGAATGTTTCTCTAAGTATAAAAGTGTTTCTCCATTTCCTCCTCTCTTGTTTTGGAGTTAACACATTTCTGAATCTCTGTGTTGCTTAAGAAAAATAAAAAAGAATGCTATGACAGTCAGAGCTGTCTCTCTCCCCACCCCAGTTCCCTTCTTCACTGTGTATAGTTTCTAATATTACAGTCTTTCTCTTAACTTGTTGATAGTACAAAAGATAATATTTTAATTATGCTGAGTTATATCCTTCCACATTCTAGATTTCAAACAATCCATTTGTAAGAGACCTTTTTTATAAGGTGAATCCCCTCCACCCTGAGATTGTTATAGTTCTTTCAAAACGAAGAATTCGCCGAATTCTTTGGTATGTTGAAAAAAATACCTAGGACCAAGCCAGTCTCATTAACTGAATTATAGAAGTTGTAGATATTAACATTTAAGAACTTACTGTGTGCCTAGTACTGTGCAAAGAGCCCATTGTTTATTAGCTCACTAAATTGTTAACACAACCCAATGTAGAAAGTATTATAATATCCTAATATTTTTTAGCCAAGAAGGTAATAGACCATAAAGATATTGGTCAAATACCCATTTTGGAGCCTTTTCAGTTCAGGGCCTTATGCTAGGTTCTAAGGCTCTATAAGAGGCCAACGAGGCCGGGCTCAGTGGCTCACGCCTATAATCCTAGCACTCTGGCAGGCCAAGGCTGGTGGATTGCCTGAGCTCACAGGTTTAAGACCAGCCTGAGCCAGAGTGAGACCTTGTTTCTAAAAATAGCTGGGCATTGTGGCGGGTGCCTATAGTCCCAGCTACTCAAGAGGCTGAAGCAAAAGAATCACTTGAGCCCAAAAGTTTGAGGTTTCAGTAAGCTATGACACCATGGCACTCTACTAAGGGCAAGAAAGTGAGACTCTGTCTCAAATTAATAAGTAAAATAAATAAATAGGCCAAGGGTCCTGGCCCTTAAGATACTTGAACTTTTAGTTAGTAGTACACAATGGCAGGTAAGTGCCCAGATGAGTGCATCATTGGGCATGCTTTAAGCATTCACAGTGGGCAAGACCACTCCAGGTACTTGAAGGCTCTTCTTAGAACCCTTGACACTTGAGCACTTGAACTAGACATTGAAAGGAGTTGAGATAAAATAGTCCATCGAAAGAGGCTGTATATTTGAAGCAGAGGGAATACTTTTGGCAATTTAGGGAAAAAATAATTTGAATGTGTTGAATAGAAAGGTTAAATTCGGGGCCCAGATAAATAGTGCTGTGCACAGTGGTGTAAAGGGTGTCTAAGAGCAATTTTTCCCCCACAGATACAATGCTGCTATCAGTGGACCATAGGCGCTAAAGTTAGAAAGTTTAGAGCCTAACATGTTAACATTATGATCCAGCAATAATGAAAAGTTAACATATATTGAACATTTACTCTGTATCTTATTTCACGCATTTTTACATGTATTATTTCATTTAATCTTTACAATAACCCTCTGAGGTAATTTATAGACACAGGTAGATAAAGAGATTGGTAAGACAGAGAGGCAGAGTCTGTGCCCAGTCTGTTCTCACAGCCTTCCAAGCTCTGCACTGTAGTGCATCTAGAATTCTTAGGACAATTTCTGCCAGTGGTGCCATCATTGTCTCAGAACTTGCTACATATACAGAACATTATAATTCCAGAGACATGTGTCTGAGACACACAAGCACATACCCTTACTATATTGTCAAGAGGCAGGGAGACATCAAGAGCAGGTCAGTTTGTTATCACTACTACTAAGAAACTTTTCTTACCTTTTTGGCATTTTCGTAACATTCAAGACTATTTCCTCATTAAGCATTGGGAACCACCTGTAAGAGAAAGGCTGGGACAGATGAATATCCTGTTTTCATAGGATTTTAAGAAGAAATGTGATAGTGGTACTGACTGAGGAGAAAGAGAGAAGGTGCTCTTTGGGGGAAGAGTTTGGTCACAGCTGTGGTGAATGGTGACACTGATGCCATCCAGTCACCCTAGTTGAGAAGGATTTTGGCAGTTGAGAAGGTGGCAGTAGAAATACTGATGCAGAGGAGCTCTGAAAGTCAATGAAATGTGAATGTATCACATCAACATAAGTGACAGGAGATAAAGCCATCTTATTTTCTCCAATAAGGGAAAGCGGGAGAAGACTACATGGCATTGAGATAAGGATTGCGGTTATGGGTGGCAGGCAGAAGTCATGGGCTTACGTTTCTGTAGGTAGAGGATACTCTAAAATAGTAAACTTAGCTTGCACTGTCTAGTCAAGGAAAAGGCACCTCTTACGAAGTAGTATAGTAGTGGTTAACACTAACTAGACAGAAGACTGCATGATTTTTCAATACAAGTGAGTTCACAGGTAAGACTTTAGGGGATGTATCATGCTCAGTTTATCAGTAAAAGAGTGGGTCTTCTTTTTTGGATGCTTGATCACCCAATCCCCTTTTTGGCATATAAATTCCTCCTGTGGCATACCAGACAAGTGGTCCACCAGCCCCTTCTCAAATGGTGCAAGTCCATTATCTCTTTCTCCTGTGACTTGTAAGGGCTGGGCTATTTCTGTCCTTTGGAGGGAAGCAGGTCTGGCTTAGTCTTTCTTCAGATATAACTCCACTGAAGCTTCCTTCCATGAGTATTTCATTTGTTCCTCCTCTACCCTCAGATAAATAATAGACAGTATTCTAGAAGGACTCCCTCTAATTTTGAATAAAAGCCTGCTCACAGAGGTATTTTCTTTTTTTTATATATAACATAGCTCTTCTTAAGTACTAATTACTTTTATAAGACAGCTGTGAAACCAGTTTATGAAATGAATTTGTGATTTTTTAATTTAATTTTTTTTTTTTGAGATAGGGTCTCATTCTGTCACCAAGGCTATAGTACAGTGGCACCATCATAGTTCACTGTAACTCCTGGGTTCAAGTGATCCTCCTGCCTCAGCCTCCTGAGTACCTGGGACTATAGGCACACACCACCAAACTCAGCTAATTTTTTAAAAATTTTTTTGTAGAAACAGGGTCTTGCTATGTTGCCCAGGTTGGTCTCAAACTGTTGGTGTCAAGCGACCCTCTTGCCTTGGCCTCCCAAAGTACTGGGACTACAGATATGAGGCGTAGTGCCCTGCCCAGTGAAACCAAATTGAAACCTTGTCCTTACCCTAAAGTAAATTACAGAGTAATAGATACTAATAAATATTTACAGAAGACTTAAAGAATCATTTTGTTTGGTTTTATTTTCCTCACAAACCCATGAGCTTGATAAGGATTCAGTTTTAAAAAGTGAATACAATCTAATTGGTTCAATGGAAAAGGTAGACATTATGGGATAAGGTAAGGGAGTTACTTCATATCTTTATTATTACTATTGAGGTAAAATTTAAATAGAGTGTAATGCATACAGCTTAAATGTATAGCTTGATGATTCTAATGAGTATAAGCACCATGTAATCCACACCTTAATCTAGAATATTTTCCACCCAGAAAATTCTTTTTGGTCCTTTGCACTCAATAAACAACATCTGTTCTCATTTTTGTCATCACATTAGTTTTGTCAACATCATATAGTTTAATAAAAAATCAAAGTCCTCATCAAAAGTCCCTAGCTTAAGGTAACACAGTACGGAAGACATCAACATTCAGTCTTTGCTCCCACACACAGTGTGCCCTTGCACAAAAAACTTATTGGCATTGTACACAGGGTTAGTGACATGATCCCCACCATTCCTTGCAGATCTAACTCTGTATCTAATCTCTACTCAGCACACAGAGCCAAAACCCAGATTTACTGCCCCTTATTCTCCCAATCCAATTGATCAGCATCACATGAGTTCTTCCTTATAACTTTTTTGTGAACAAGTCACTTCTTTTGGCTCCTAATTCCTCTTTATTTCTTGCCTGCCTTCATTTCTAGCCATCAGATTACTCTCCCAACCTCCTTTGCCTGTGGTCTGCTTCAAATCATTCTTGTCACTGTCACCAGGGTAATCTTTGCTAAAATGAAAAATTTGAGTCCTTTTAGTTTAACATCCTTATGTGGTTCTCCACCACTTAAGATGCTTCTTGGGGGACAAGATGGCCATCTGGTGCCAGCTTTCCACAGAAGCGCCTGTCCAGAAGGAGACTTAAAGCACAGAAGTGTAGCAAGTAAGCCAATGGTTTGGAGCTGAGCTAAGAGAAAAGGTTGAAGAATGCACATCAACCCTGCTGAGGCAAGCTGTGACCACAAGGAAACAAACAATAGGTACAAAATCCATCGCCAAGAGGACAGGAGTACCCTCCCCCATGAGAATGGCTCACAAAATACTCTATACAAACAAGTGAGCAGAGTTCAGATCCCCTCCCATTTTATCCTATGGGAGAGACCCTCTAAAAACCGGAATGCCCTCCCTAGAGGGGACTTACAAATGTGCCATGGCACTCTCCCACCAGGCATAAAACTGTATAAAACGGTATATATTCTCTACCTGCAATTCTGAACTCCCAGTACTCCCCTCCACTCTCACCCCAAGATCTGGAAGCCCGTCCCCCATGGAGTCCATATTTTGGGGCATTTTCTTGAGAGGTGTGGACAGGGTGTGGGCTGTTGCTGGTCTGTGCTGATTCTGTGGCACAGGAGTAAGGAGAAGATGGGGAACTGAGACTGAGAGAAGCCTACGGGGGAAGGAGAGGTGGTGCCCTGTAGCACAGAGCAGCAGCCGTGGAAGCAGAAAAACTACGGCTTACACCCCTAGGGATAGTTTGAAAAGACACTCCCTGACTCTCTGGGCAACTAGAGAAAACCAGGCATCTTTTCCAGTGGCAGCCATTGGCAGAACAGACCTGGGATGGAAATGCCAACCCCGTGAGTAAAGGGTATGCTTGAGGCGATCCCTGCCTGAGCAGAGTGAGCAGGGATTCACGCAGAGATGGCATACTCCCAGGGTGGGGCTGAGCCAGGACTGCTTTAGTGGGCCTAAGACGCACCTGGCCCCCAGAGAATCATAGTTGAGACAAAGGCAGGTGGGAAGAAGCAGAAACTGAAAACCAAGTGTGAGCTCTAACTGCACCCGCCCCAACACAGACTACAGCCAAGACAGACACACTAGCTCTGGGCAGCAGCACAGACCAGGGCTGAGTCACAGTTTCTGTGAACTCAAACAGCGTCTGAACTGCAGGGGAATATAGCTGGGACAGAAATAAATTCTGTGAAATTGTTATGTTCTGTCAGCAACATCAATCAAGGGCAGGGCTGGAAGTGAGTGAACCACCCAAGCGTCCATTAAGCACCTGAAGTTGTCAGGCCTCAGCTCCCCCTGCCAGATGGTGGCAGAGTGTGGAAGCCTGGTCGAGGAGACATAGATCTATCTCCCTGTGACTCAGGCAGGTGCAAACCCCTGGAGCATCTGCTCATTGGAGGGAACTTGGGTGACAGCCCTGTGGGGGTACCAGTGACTGGGTGTGACAGAGGTGCAAAGGTGGGGAAGGAGGGATCAACCTTCCCAGACTAATTCATTTCCTGGGTGGGGGGTCCTTCTCACCTCACGGAGCACCGGAGCGAGTCATACTTGAGTTGAAAACATACCCCTGCTATCTCGTTGCCAGAGACATTTTGAACTCTCCCACCTGAGACTAGTGCTGACTGGGACAATTGATTTGGACCTCTTGAACTGGGCCAATCACCCAGGACTATCCAAAGTAGTACCCTGGGTGTGTGGTTGTGAGAAAGTTTGATTTTCCTTTTTCAGTTGTTGCCCATGGTGGGTGGGGTGACTAAATTGCTGGTATTTCTCCACAGCTGAGACTTCAACCCAGAGTAAGTAATTAACTAGGGCAGGAAGGAGACCAGCTGAAAAGAATACAGAGCCACTTAACCCCACCACACCAAGTAAGTCCCCAGTATCTCAGGCCATAGCACTATACAGGTAGTTTGCAAAGCTCTAGGGAATAGGTACAGACACCAGTCCCAACTCTTGGGCAAAGGACTGGTTAATCACTACTCTAGGAGCCCCCCAACACAACTTCACCTTATCTGCTCATCTAGCCAAACTGTAAAATAATGATGGGGCGGAATCAGCGGAAAAAGTCCAGTAACAGGAATAACCTGAGTAGATCAACTTCCCCAAGGAATGATATGGCAGACACAATGGAAGATCCCATTCATAAACAAATGGCTGAGATGTCAGAAATTGAATTCAGAATCTGGATTGCAAATAAGATTAATAGAATGGAGGTAAAGTTGGAATTAGAAATTCAAGGAGTATTTCAAAAGTTGTCTCAAGAATTCAATGAATTCAAAGACAGAATCACCAAAGATTTTGACACACTGGGATAAGAATTTGCAGCCCTCAAAGATCTGAGAAATACGGTAGAATCCCTCAGTAACAGAATGGAGCAAGCAGAAGAAAGGATTTCTGACATTGAAGACAAAGCTTTTGAACGCTCCCAAACTCTCAAAGAGGAAGAGAAATGGAGAACAAAAACGGATCATTCTCTCAGAGAGCTCTGGGATAATTCAAAGAAAACTAATATTTGCCTTATAGGAATCCCTGAAGTCTTCACAAGGTACAGAGGCTCTTCATGAGATTATGAAGGAGAATGTTTCAGACATGCGGATAGATTCTGAAATTCAGAAAGCAGACAGTTTCAGAACCCCAGCATGAGTCAACTCAAATGAGACGTCTCCTAGGCACATTATAATTAACTTCGCCAAAGTTAAAATGAAGGAGAAAATTCTGAAAGCAGCCAGACGTAAGGAAGCCATAAGCTACAGGGGGAAGAATATTAGAATGACTGCAGATCTCTCTGCTGAAACCTTTCAAGCTAGATGAGGGTGGTCATTGACTTTTAATCTCCTAAAACAAATAACTTTCAACCCAAGATCCTGTATCCATCGAAACTGAATTTCATTTATGACGGAGAAATTAAATACTTTAATGATGTTCACACGTTGAAGAAATTTGCCATAACTAAACTAGCACTCCAGGATATTCTCAGACCTATCCTCCATAATGACCAGTGCAATCCTCCATCACAAAAGTAAACTCAGAAACTTTTGATCAAATTCCAACTTCCACAGTAGCAGAAGGATTAAAAATATCCACTGGACTTTGGAAAAACACAATACCCAAAATTCTACCAGGCTTATCAATATTTACAATTAATGTGAATGGCTTAAATTGCCCTCTGAAGAGGCACAGGTTGGCTGACTGGATACAAAAACTCAGGCCAGATATGTACTGCATAAGAATCTCATCTTACCTTAAAAGATAAATACAGACTCAGGGTGAAGGGATGTTCATCTGTATTTCAGGCAAATGGAAAGCAGAAAAAAACAGGTGTTGCAGTTTTATTTGCAGATACAATAGGCTTTAAACCAGCAAAAGCAATGAAAGATAAGGATGGTCACTTCATATTTGTTAAGGGCAACACTCAACCATGATGAGATTTCAATTATTAACATTTATGCACCCAACCAGAATACACCTCAATTTATAAGAGAGACTCTAACAGACATGAGCAACTTGATTTCCTCTAGCACCATAATAGGCAGAAATTTTAACACTCCTTTGGCAGTGTTGGATAAATCCTCCAAAAAGATGCTAAGCAAAGAAATTTTAGACTTAAACTTCAATAGTTGGATTTAACAGACATCTACAGAACATTTAATCCTAACAAAACTGAATACACACTCTTCTCATCAGCCCATGGAACATACTCCAAAATTGATCACATCTTAGGTCACAAATCTAAGCTCAGCAAATTTAAAAGAATAGAAATTATTCCTTGCATCTTCTTCAAACATTATGAAATGAAAGTTGAACTCCATAACAACAGGAATCTTCATACTCATACAAAAACATGGAAACCAAATAACCTTATGTTAAATAATAGCTGGGACATAGATGAGATGAAGAAGGAAATTACTAAATTTTTGGAACAAAATGACAACAAAGACATGAATTATCAGAACCTCTGGGAGACTGCAAAGGCAGTCCTAAGAGGGAAATTTATAGCACTGCAAGCCTTCCTCAAGAGAATGGAAAGAAAGGAAATTAACAACTTAATAGGACATCTCAAGCAACTGGAAGGGGAAGAACGTTCCAATCCCAAACCCAGCAGAAGAAAAGAAATAACCAAAATTAGAGCAGAATTAAATGAAATTGAAAACAAAAGAATTGTACAACAGATAAATAAATCAAAAAGTTGGTTTTTTGAAAAGGTCAATAAAATATGTAAACCTCTGTCTAACCTAACCAGGAAAAAAAGAGTAAAATCTCTTAATTTCATCAATCAGAAATGGTAAAGATGAAATAACAACAGATTCCTGAGAAATTCAAAAAAATCCTTAATGAATATTACAAGAAACTCTATTCTTGGAAATAGGAAAATCTGAAGGAAATAGACGAATACTTGGAAGCATGTCATCTTCTTACACTTAGCCAGAATGAAGTGGAAATGTTGAACAATTCTATATCAAGTTCTGAAATAGCATGAACTATACAAAATCTCCCTAAAAAGAGAAGCCCGGGACCAGCTGGCTTCACGTCAGAATTCTACCAAACCTTTTCCAAAATATAGAAAAGATGGAATACTATCCAAAACATTCTATGAAGCAAACATCACCTTGATCCCCAAACTAGGAAAAGACCCAACAAGAAAAGAAAATTATAGACCAATATCACTAATAAACATTGATGCAAAAATATTCAAACAAACAGAATCCTAACAAAGATCCTAACAAACAGAATCCAGCAACACATCAAACAAATTATACACCATGACAAAGTGAGTTGTATCCCAGAGTCTCAAGACTGGTTCAATATACGTAAATCTATAAATATAATTCAACACTTAAACAAATTAAAAAACAAAGACCATATGATTCTCTCGATGCAGAAAAAGCTTTTGATAATATCCAGAATCCTTTCATGATCAGAACACTTAAGAAAATTGGTATAGAAGAGACATTTCTTAAACTGATACAGGCCATCTACAGCAAACACACAGCCAATATTGTATTGAATGGAGTTAAATTGAAATCATTTCCACTCAGATCAGAACCAGGCAAGGTTGCCCATTGTCTCCACTGCTTTTTAACATTGTAATGGAAGTCTAAGCCATCGCAATTAGGCAAGAAAAGGCAATCAAGGGTATCCACATAGGGTCAGGAGAGATCAAACTTTCACTCTCTGTAGATTCTTCTACAAAATTGTTAGAAGTGATCAAGGAATACAGCGGCATCTCAGATTACAAAATCAACACTCATAAATCTGTAGCCTTTATATATACCAACAATAGTAATGCTGAAAAAACAGTGAAGGACTCTATTCCGTTCACAGTAGTATTGCAGAAGATGAAATATTTGGGAGTTTACCTAACAAAGGATGTGAAAGATCTCTATAAAGAGAACTATGAAACTCTAAGAAAAGAAATAGCTGAAGATGTTAACAAATGGAAAAACATACCACGCTCATGGCTGGGAAGAATCAACATTATTAAAATGTCCATACTGCCTAAAGCAATATACAATTTTAATGCAATCCCTATTAAAGCTCCATTGTCATACTTTAAAGATCTTGAAAAAATAATACATCATTTTTATATACAATCAGAAAAAACCTCGAATAGCCAAGACATTACTCAGAAATAAAAACAAAGCAGGAGGTTTCAGATTGTATATGAAGTCAGCACATTGTGCCCCATGATTGCACCAATGTACACAATTATGATTTAATAAAAATAAAATAAAATAAAATAAAATAAAA
>CAUYRH010095264.1:0-12988 GCA_963574655.1 Perodicticus potto
TTATTAACAATCACAGGTGAGAGAGAGCCTTTTTTGAAAATACAAATGCTACCAAACTAGTTCAATTATTCAATTCTAGGTTTTCGTATATTTTAATGTGTCCTTAAAGGGAGAATTCCATGACAGAGAATTTCAAATAACTTTTTACTTTTTAAATTGCCTCTTCAAATAAAAGTAGTTATTTGACATATGAAATCTATTCCTTATGTTAATTAAAAGGTTGCATTCTCTCCTACAAGCATTTAATTTCAAAACTTAGAGTTTTTTATTGATTTTAAAAGAAGATTGATCCCTGATTCATTTAATTTATTTCACTTCATTCTTGATTTTTTGATGACTAAGGAAAATAACAAAAAACTGAATATACAACATGTTGTCTGAATATGCTCCTATATCATTTTCCTAATTAAGGAAGACTGACTCTGTAAGTCCTTAGTAATACTTAGGACATTGTGAATTTCTAAAGCATATTGATTAATTAATCAAAAAAGCAGTCATATAAATGTATCTTGGTACTTTGAAAACTTAGGAACTTAAGAAAACCAAGGTTTTTATTTTCTAGGTTTATAGTGTATTTTATTTCCCTCTAAATGTTATGAAAGTTGTAAATCACAAAGAAGTTTGCCTATTTCCATCATACACTTTCTCCTCTCTCACACATAAGCATCCCCAAAGTCTCTTCTTTCTTTAAGTTTTATGATTAAGTTATTTGGAGTTGACAAAACTGATCTATAATTAAATATTATAAGTATACTATGCAAAGATTCTCAATACATACAAAGTTTATGTATTTCAATGCTCTTTTATGTGCTATTAGAATATAGCATCGACATGTTTTGGCATGAACAATAAGCCTATAGGACTTTGTCTTACCAAAATGTAATCTGTTTTCTGGTAACATAAGAAGTTTCACTATTGTTTCTATGGCATGATTCTAGGGATATCAGAAATCTAAAATAACAATTAATGTGAAACAACTTTCTTTTTATTAGGCAAGATAAAAAAAAAAAGGAAAAAACTCTAATTTTGTTAATTTTGTTTTGGCATTACTGAAAAAAGAGAAAAAGAAAAGGTTCAATGTGGAGAGTGGGACTGGTATTGAAGAACATCAATGGCTATGACTACATCAAATAGAATAAGGCAAAGAGTAGTATAGCAGAAAATGAAATCAGTGAATGGGAAGATTATTTATAGTTTCTAGGTCATTGTAAGGACATTAATTTATATCCTAAGTGAGACTGAGAACCCTTCCAATGATGAGATCTGACTTAGATTTTAATGGATCTTTTTGTTGTCATGTGGATATTAGACTGCATGCATGGGCAGAGGGGAGTAGTGGGCAAGGAGAGGAGCAGATAGATCAGCTAATAGGCTATAAGTCAATCAGGAATGATGGTTTCTTGGATGATAGTATGCTAGGTCTTAATGTTTGTATCTTTCAAAAATTACTACATTGAAAGTTGATCATCATGACATTAGAGATGGAAGTTTTGGAAGGTGATTAAATTGTTATTGAAAATTTGGTACTTGTCCCCCAAAGCCACATCAGAAAAAAGACAGACAAGCATTTTGAGGAGAAGAAAAGAGAAGTTTATTGCTTTACTGGCAAAGCAGGAAAATGGCCAATGATTTCAAAATCCAAATTCCTCCTTCTGAGCAGTATAGAGCTATTAAAATTTCTGATTCTGGGTGGCGCCTGTGGCTCAAAGTAGTAGGGCACCGGCCCCATGCCAGAGGTGGTGGGTTCAAACCCAGCCCTTGCCAAAAACCACACACACACACAAAAATAAATAAATAAATAAAATAGGGCGATGCCTGTGGCTCATCGAGTAGGGCACCAGCCCCATATACTGAAGATGGCGTGTTCAAACCTGGCCTCTGCTGAACTGCAAAACAGAAAAATAGCTGGGCGTTGTGGCGGGCGCCTGTAGTCACAGTTACTTGGGAGGCTGAGACAAGAGAACCTCCTGAGCCCAGGAGTTGGAGGTTGCTGTGAGCTGTGTGATGCCATGGCACTCTACCGAGGGCAAAAAAGTGAGACTCTGCCTCTACAAAACAATAAATAAATATATAAACAAAATTTCCAATCCCATAACCTCACTTTAGGCCAGATAATCTCATGGCCTCTGCAACAGTCTTGTGCTCTCCACCCAGATTAATCCCATTTTTGGCTAAGAGGATCTCATGATCTACATCCATCTCATCTTCAGCTAGAAAGATCTCATGACCTCTATCTAGACTATTCCCCGGAGCTACCTCCTGTGGTACAAGGAAGAAGAGATATTTTCTCCCCCTCCTGACCACTGGCCTGAGTGGGGATGCAGGTTTCTGTTCCCCAAAAGTTGGGTAGACAGAAAAACATTTTTGGAATTTTTTCAGGCTATTCCCTCTGCAACAAAATCACAAAAGAGGAGGTGCGCCTTCATGAATAAAATTATGAAAGACATCACAGAAAGCTTACTTATCCCTTCTACCATGTAAAAACACAATGGGAAGGTAACATCTTCTGTGAACCAGAAAATGAGTCTTCACTGGAAACTGAATCTGCTGGTGCCTTGATCTTGGATTTTCCAGCTTCTAGAACTCTGAGATATAAATATCTGATGTTTATAATCCATCCAGTAGCCCAAACAGATTGAATCTTAAGGGGCATCCAACTTTTTTTTTTTTTCTCTACCATACTTTGGGAAAACAAGAATTGTTTTGGGCCACACATTAAATGCCAAAATACTAACTAGACCTGATTATCAAAACAAAGTCTTCTCATACTTTTTGTGGTATAGGACACTGCAGATGAACCAACAAAAAAAGTCATCTCAAAATTAGCATGCAGCCTGTGGCAAGCAGGTAGGAAGATAGGGTGATAGTAGTTGAAGTTGTGAAAAGATAAACTGTTACATTGTATACACACACACACACACACACACACACACACACACACACACACATATATATATATAATGTAATTTTTGCTTCACAGGAAGGAGCTGCAACACAGAGGACTGAGAATTCCCCAAGAGGGGAGTTTCCCAACCATCCAGGGTGTGCTGAGAAATTAACATGCATATCAATAGGCTGAGGCACATAGGTGTCAACCTGACCCATATTCTCAAGAGATTTTATTATTATTTTAGGATATGTATTTCCAGAATGAAGAAGTAAAGGGTTAAAAGTCTCATGATTCAATCATGTGAGTGGTCTTTTTATTACTAAAAAGGTCATCAGGATGAAGGCACTAAATCAAAGAACAATTCTCAATGGTAAAACTAAGTAGCTAACAAAGTTGTGTTAGGGGATGAGAAAGGAATGGTTAGGGTTACAGCCTTCAGGCTAGATTGTCTTGGCTCATTGGTAATTTTTTTTTTTTTTTTTGCAGCTTTTGGCCAGGACTGGGCTTTGAACCCACCACCTCTGGCATATGGGGCCAGCGACCTATTCCTTTGAGCCACAGGCACCACTCTCTCAATGGTAATTTTTAATTGTTATACTTTCTCTACTAAACTGCTGATATCCTTTCTCTACTAAACTGCTGAATTTTACTCAGATGTACCCAAACTAGTTTTCTGTCTATGTAGATTGAACATTCTGACCCCCTCACCATTGTAGGCATGCTGAGCAGTGGGGGTGCTGAGGTGCAGGGCCATTCTCCCCTGAATCCTTTGGAATGTCTGCCTACATTGTATTTCTACCTACACGTAATATGGGTATTATATATGGGGAACCAAAAAAGAATCTATTAATAGGATGTGGGGAGTGAGAAAGTGTTCCCATTAACTGAAATGGGAAAATAAATGTAGGTGAAACTTTTTTGACTGGGAGGGATACTAATAAATTATAATTTGGATATGTTAAGTTGGAAGTACCTATTATTTACAGCTATTAAGAGGAATCCCGGTGAAGACATACCTGTAAGCATCTACAGTCTTTGTGTTTTTGATGTGTTATTATTATGGGTAGGATTATAAATATCAATTTCATTATATTTAATAGCACGTAGGTGCTATTACATTATACATATATTACATATATTACATTATATGTAATAGCACATCACCTTGATGTTCATTATATGTAATAGCATTTTTTTTTTTTGCAGTTTTTGGCCAGGGCTGGGTTTGAACCTGCCGCCTCCAGTATATGGGGCCAGTGCCCCACTCATTGGAGCCACAGGCACCTCCCTATAATAGCATTTTATAATGATCTCTTAATGCGAAATATGAATCTTACTTCTTTTTTTTTATTAAGTCATATACATCTATCATGAATACATTTATGCCTTTGTGGGATTCAATGTGTTGATTATTTGTATAAATTGGAGTGCTTACATCCTGTTAATTAACATAGCTTTCACCTCATTTACTTAAACACAGTGTTAAGACATTTGTGTTCAATACATGATAGATTTGACTTGTACCCTTGCAATATGCCCCATAGATGTGGTCCCACCATTAACCCTCCCTCTATCAAACCACTCCCTTTTTTTCCATCCCCATTCCCTTAAAAAGAAGTGTCTCCTTCTTATCATGGCATTGATAAGAAGTGACAAATGTTCTCTCCCACTTAGAAGCTAGTTTTAAAACCAGAAAGGGATAGGTGGCAATATTTCTATCACAGGCATGCACCTCATCTTTCAAGTGGGAACTTAGAATCTCAAATATAAAATTTTAAAATGGGAAAAATTCATGTGCCCATTTGTATTATAGTACTGAAGGATGCAAACTGTTTGTGATACCTTGTCATCTAGCCTTATCCCTAACTCCCCAAACTTGCGAAAAGAATGTCACTAGCTACTAGTGAGTGACATTAAATCTCCTATACCATGACAGGTATAATCCTCTGATAAAACAGGCTTCTCTATCTGTAATGTTATCAACTGTCAACCAAAGTGACGTGTGTCACATCAAGGACAGAATATAATATGATTTTGGTATGGATCCACTAAGTTTTCTTTTGCGTGAAATATTCTGATTTAGACATATCTGACAAGTACTGTAATTATTTAAAGTACTTATGACAAAGTAGCATAATTTGTCAATATTACAAACATAATTGCCACATGAGTAGTCACAATAATTGTGATTAAACTGCTCTTTAGACACTGTTTAGAAGAAGATAAAACAAGAATGACAAGGAACTGTGATTACTGACATTAAGACCTCAGGGAAAATTTTCATCCTGTCTATAGGGATTGCTTTCATAAAAAAAAAAAAAAAATGTTTTACCCTTCCCATTTTGATGTTGCAGAGGTATATGATAGTGACTGTGTATTTATATTGGATTGTCAAATAAATTCTGCCTTTCACTTGATGTGGCATATACTTTGTAAGCACCACTTCACCATTATGTATCACTGATACAGGGTTCCCCCTTTCAGGGCTGGACGGGGAAATCCACTTCCTAGGCCTAGGAAATTTCATTTAAGTTTCCTAGGCCTGGGCAATTTCATGTAAGTCAGGCGGACTCCCTGCTGTTTTTCTAAGAGTTGGAGGGACTGCATTCATTTGTTAATACACTCATCACCTGGCCAAGTGTAATTCTCAAGACCTTATATCTCTCTAGACAAAAAGACCCACAAGAGTCTTCCCAGTTGGGTCTTTCCCTCTCCCAGAAGCTCTGGTGCTTTTTATTCCTTCTGTATTCCTTTCTATTCAATAAATTCTATCTTACCACTAATCTGTGGTACATGGGTTCATTCATTGAATTTCTGAGACCAAAAACCTACTACAGAAAGAAATTCTACCAGCATATTTTTGGGGGGCTGTCTGGGATTAGAGATCTGTGGTAAGCAATGGAACCACTTAATCCATTCTTTTCTCCCCCTATAATCATAATAGTGGTGACTAGTAATTTGGATGCCCATCAGCCCCTAAAAGGGCATAGTGCATCTTCTGTCCTCTAAAAGTCATGGGAGAAAGGCTGGCAGGGAATAAAATTTCTAATCACCCTTGGCTCCAAAAGAAAGGAGCCACATAAAATGTTAGACAGCTTCTGAACACATCTGTATCCACTATTTTTCTCTGATTTAGAGCTGAAAAACAAACAGAAGTGGCACTCAGAAGGCCTGGGTTCCCCAGCAATTCTTCTGACACTACAGTACTGAAGGGCCTTCTGAAAACAAGCTCTCCTAGCTCTTTTAAACCTCTCTTATGTACCTCTACAGACTCCTGTTATTCTCTCTCCTTCCCTCCTCATAGTTTGTGTGCTTTGTTTGAATGCAAGTAAGAGATCGCTTTATGTATTTAGTTAAGTTTGTACTGAATCATTCTTGTATTTTACAGATGTTGTAAGAGTGTTTCAAAATGGTCCTCTTCATTGCCTTTCACTCCCAAAATGAAGGAAGGCAAAGAAAATGACCTTGGGTGCCCTATCGTCTTTTCTGGTCTATTAGTATAAATGGGAGGGTTTGAAGGCATGCCAGGTTTTTCTAAGACTTCAGCCTATTTCACTTTTTCCTGATCTATTAGTGTAAATAAGAAGATTCAAAGGCATTCCTGTTTCTCTATGACTTCAGCTACTGGTAACTAATTCTCATTCAAAAAATTTAAAATGTCTCTCAAACCCATTTCTCTCAACCCTGATTTTTACTGCGTATAATTATTGCTGCCTTGCTAATGTTTGGGAAAGAAAGGAGAGCCAAAAACATAACATTTAAGACCTGCTCATAGTGAAAAATGTTATTTGCCTTTGTAAATGGCAATTTATATTTTAAAAAACCTGTAAAAATTATCAATTAAAACTTAAAGGTTACAGGTGTGAATACCACCCAACTGATTTCTCTAGGGTGGGGCTCATCCTCACTTTAATTGACAGGTATATACCAAATGGCAGTTGCAGAAAAGGGCAGAACTTGATTTTTCAGCCTGTGCTGCTGGCTGCAATAAGCACAGGAGAACCCATGGGTACAAAACACTACACTGGTAACCATGGCTAAATCCAGACAAGCACGTGGGCTTGGGACTCTGCTTTCCTCAGGAATTCTTTCTCAAGCATCAGAAAGATGCTTCTTTTTGTTTGGCTGGAAGACTTCCAGGGTTGGTCCCAGGATACTTTGACAACCTAGGAACATAGAGAGTGGGATTCATTAAGGTGCTCGATGTTTGTTCTTTCTGATGTTTGTTCTTTCTCACAGATGGGTAACATATTCTCTCCCCAAAAGAACACTCTGCTGGGCTGTATTCTGAAAAATTGGACATATTTGATCCCCAGATGCTGAGGAAGGGACATATGGTTTCCTTCTGAACCCAGGCCTGGCCTCAGTGTCAACTCGCCAATAGTGAACAATGGCCACTAGGGGGTACCCTAAATTATGATACTATTTTTCAGTTAGACCTTTTCTGTAAACAATAGGGGAAGTAGTCAAAATCCCAATTATATAAAACCCATTGGATAGATTCAGGACTCCTGGCTGCAGTAACTTCCCCCAAGCAGCCAGGGATTCCCCGGAGAGATGCTATCTCCACCTAATTCAAACCTGCCATCCACTCCTTCCACACCTTCCTTGGTGCCTTTAGAAAAAAATATGAAGTCTGTTCCAGGAGTTTCTTCTGGTCCCATCAGGACCCCCAAAAGCAACTGTGTCCTCTTTTGTGTCCAGAGGACACAAAGGGACCTCTGTGGAGGGACCTTTTCTGTACTCCTCTCTAACCCTGGTCTTCTATCTCCCAAGTTTGTAAGTATACAGGAAGTGTATGGAAAACTGGTTACTAAATCCTTCAGTCCTTTTTCCAAAGGTAAAATACACAAATTGTTACTCCATTTTCTCTGGCTGATTTACATAGATCCAGGGAAAAGCATATGAATTATTCTAAGTTGTCTACTATTTACCAGGAGCAAAATGAAAGTACACCAGCTTTTCTTGAGCAGTTTAGGGAGGTGATTAGAAAACACACAGGCAGCATCTGTGGCTCAGTAGGTAGGGCACCAGCCCCATATACAGAGGGCGGGAGGTTCAAACCCAGCCCTGGCCAAATTGCAACAAAAAAATAGCCGGGTGTTCTGGTGGGTGCCTGTAGTCCCAGCTACTCAAGAGGCTGAGGCAAGAGAATCACCTAAGACCAGGAGTTGGAGGTTGCTGTGAAATGTGACACCACAGCACTCTACTGAGCATGATTAAGTGAGACTCTGTCTCTAATAAAAAAAAAAAAAGAAAGAAAGAAAAGAAAAGAAAACACACTCAGTTGACATTTCACTCCTCAGAGGGCCAAACTATTTTAAAAGGTAAATTTATTATCCAAGCAGCCCAAGACATTAGAAGAAAACTCCAGAAATGGGCTCTAGGCCCCAATCATAAAATGGAGAACCTTCTTAAAATGGCCACAACAGTCTTTTATAATAAAGATCAGAAGGAAGAGGAGAAAAAGGAAAGAAGGGATAAAAAAAGGATGACACTTCCAGTAGTGGCGGTCCAACAGGAAGCCACCATTCAGGGGAAGAGGAAATCCAGGGGAAGTAAGAACAAGTACTTTGATTGTGATCAGACTGGCCACTTTAAGAAAAACTCCCCCAGGCAGCACAGCCTGCTGGACAAATCACTAGGTGCTGGACTAATCACTAGGTCCCTGTCCAGAATGCAAGGGTGACTTCTGGAGTGCAGACTATCCCCAGAGGTGAAGGCCTCCCGAGACCTTGACCCCCTCAGCCCCTAAACTGGACTGAGGGTGCCTGGTGCAGTTTCTCATGGTTTCAGCTTATGTTGTCACCCCTCAAGAGCCCTGGATGTGCCTCATAGTGGAGGGCCAGGATATAGAATTTCTTCTGGAGACTGGAGGGACCTTTTCTGTATTACTCTGTAACCCTGGTCTTCTATCCCCAAAATTTGTAGGTATATAGGGAATGCATGGAAAACTGGTAACTAAATATTTCTGTCAGCCTTTAAGCTGCAATTGGAAAAACTGGCTGTTCTTTCACACATTCCTAATCATGCCTAAAAGTCCTGTTCCCCTCTTACGAAGGGACATACTAACTAAAGCATGAACAACCATTTATATGAATATGGGACAAGAAAATTTATTATGCCTCTCATCTTAGAGAGGGAAACTAACCCAAAAGTATGGGCTACGAAGGGATAGGTCGGAAGAGCAAAATATGCTCAACTGGTCCAAATTATGTTAAAGAATCCCACCATCTATCCCAATCAGATACAATATTCTCTAAAAGCAGAAGCTAAGATTGGGTTAATACCCATAATACAGAATCCGAAGGGACAGAAATTATTAATGCCTTGCAACAGTCTGTGTAACACTCCTATTCTAGGAGTGCCAAAGCCAAATGGAATTTGGAGACTAGTACAATACCTCCACATTATAAATGGTCATTCCTCTCCATCGCATAGTCCCCAATCTGTATACTTTATTATTTCAAATCCATGAAAAAGCTTCCTATTTCACAGTCCTAGACATAAAAAATGCCTTTTTTCTGTATTCATGAGAATTCCCAAGAATTTTGAAGAACCCTCTGATCCCACACCCAGCCTATATGGACTGTGTTGCCTCAGGGATTTAGAGACAGCCCTGACTTGTTTGGACAAGCCTTAACCAAAGACTTAAGTCATTTCTCATATCAAACAGTGACTCGTATGTAGATGAACTTCTTTTGGGAGCACTAGATACAGAGGGATACTACGTAGCTACCCAACCTCTATTAAAATTTCTGTCTAATTGTGGGTAGAAAGTTTCCAAGGCCAAAGTCCAATTATGTGTACCTGAAGTGCACTATTTGGGTCTCCAACTTTCACAGGAAAGGAGGGCCATGGGAACAAAAGAAAGAATATAACCAATATTGGCTCACCCTAAACCTAGAACTCTCAGATGGCTTCAAGTCTTCTTAAGAATTACAGGGTTTTGCAGACTCTAGAATCCTAGGTATAGTGAATTGACCAGACTTCGCTCTTTTTTAATTTAAAATTTTGAAAAAGAGTACCTGGTCACTCTAGAATGGGAACCCAAAGCAGATAAGGCATTCCAACAGTTGAAAAACGCTCTTGTACAGGCCTCTAATTTAAGTCTGCCTACCAGACAATAATTTAATCTGTATTTTACAGAGAGGACTGGAATTACCCTAAGAATCTTGACCCAACATGAGTCCAGGTTACAACTTTTAGGTTATCTTAGTGAAGAAAATGACACCATTGCCAAAGGATGGCCACACTGTCTATAGTTGTGACAACTGTAGCCCTCTTAACCCCAGAGGCAACTAAGCTAACTTTCAGAAGAGACTTCATTATTTAAATTTCTCATGACCTTACTGGACTTTTAAATTCAAAAGGCAATTGTTGGCTGTCAGACAACCACCTCATTAAATATCAAGCCTTGTTACTAGAAGGGCTAGTGCTGCAATCGTGCACCTGTGCCACTTTGAATCCTTTTCCTTTTCTCCTTGATTCCAGTGATGATTGACAACAAATTATAGCATAGACCTATGCAGCTAGAGAAAACTTACAAGAAAGTCCCTCACCTAATTGTGATATGGTTTTGTATACAGAAGGAAGTTCTTTCATAGAATGAGGAACTTACAAAACAGGTGATATTGTAGTTACTCAGCATACTATAGTTGAGAGTGGATCTCTCCCTTCAGGAACCAGTGCTCAATTAGCTGAGCTAATAGCTTTAACCCACACTTTAGAAATTGGGAAAGACAAATGAGTCAATGTGTACACTCACTCAAAATATGCTTTCCTAATTTTACACACCCATGCTGCCATTTGGAAGGAAAGACAATACCTAACTTACAATGGCTTCCCCATAAAGTATCATCATGAAACAGGTTATTACAATCTGTTTATGCTCCATGAGAAGTAGCAGTTATCCATTGTAAGGGACACCAAAAAACTTTATATGATATTTCTGAAAATAACCAACTTTCAAATAAAGAGACTAAAATGGCAGCATAGAAGAGAAAAATTCCCCTGTGGCACCCCTCATTTGGAGGGATCACTTGAGAATCATGCACCTCAACATACCCAAAGGAAAAAGAACAAGGTCTTTACAGAGACTATTCACAACTCCCTTTAGGCTGGCTACAAAATAAACATGGACTTTTGCTATTACCTGATGCAAGTCCGTGGAAAATACTTAAAACTTTACATCAGTCTTTTTATTTGGCACTGAGAATACCTATCAAATGGCTAAAGTTCTTTTTAATGGAAAAATATTATTTAAAACAATAAAACAGATAACAAGGACTTGTGATGTATGTCAGAAAAAAGATCCTTCAAACCACGGTCTAGGTCCTCCAGGTATACAAAGACAAGGTAAATATCCAGGTGAAGATTGCCAAATGGATTTTACTCATTTCCCTAAGGTAAATGTTATACAATTTTTGTTGGTATTCATAGGAACTTTTATTAATTGAGTAGAAGCATTCTCTTGAAGGACAGAAAAAGCTCAGGAAATTGTAAAGACTTTAGTACATGAAATTATCCTCAAGTTCAGATTTACTCAGAGTTTACAAAGTGCTAATACGTCTGCCTTCAAGGCAGCTGTTACACAGGGAATATCTCAGGCTCTAAGAATAAAATATCATCTTAACTAATGATTTATTATTAGATCAATAAGGTACAGAATTAGTAAAACATATTATTTCTTTGGCTAAATTTCAACACATCCTTGAAAACCTCCCAACTACATTTTCATATTCAACACTAAATTAACTTCTCTCTCTTGGAGATCTGGTTATCATCAAAGCTCTTCCTGCCAATTCACCTTCCCTAACCCCAAGTTGAGAGGGTCCTTTTCCAGTAATCTTGCTTTCTCTTATAGCTGTTAAACTTACAGGAATATATTCCTAGATACGTCATTCACGAGTAAAATACTAGAACCCATCACATCCTACAGAAGCAGACCATGAAGAATATCAACCTACACTTGTGAGCTACAAGTATACAGTGTGAGCCTAAGTATGAGCCTACACTTGTGAGTCTAAAGAAAATTTGAAGTCATTATTTAGAAACCAGTAAGAAAAGTGTCAATATAATTTTCTTTCAAAATCACAGGCCTTTTTTATTTTTTTAAATAAATGGGACTTTATTAAACTGAAAAGCTGTGTACAGCTAAGGAAACCACAAATAAAGCAAATAGACAACCTACACAATGGGAAAGGATATTTGCATATTTTTTAAACTATTTTTTCTCTCTTTTTTTATTAAGTCATATGTACATAGATCATACATACATTTATACCATTATGGGATTCAATGTGTTGATTATTTATACAAATTGGAGTGCTTACATGCTATTAATCAACATAACATAGCTTTCACCTCATTTACCCAATTACACCATTAAGACATTTGTGTTCTACACCTGATAGATCCAACTTGTACTTTCATTGTGCTCCATAGGTGTGATCCTCCTATTAACCCTCCCTCTATCAACCCACCCCACTCTCTTCTCCTCTCCCTCCCCTTATCTCCTTCATCCTAGGCTATAGTTGTTTTTCATTTTTTATATGCAAGTGTGAGTGATTACAAATTGGTTTCACAGTAGTGCTGAGTACACTGGATATATATATTTTTTCCATTCCTAAGATATTTTACTAAGAAGAATATTTTCCATCTCCATCCATGCAAACATAAAAGAGGTAAAGTCTCCATTTTTTCTAATGCTGCATAGTATTCCATGGTATACATATACCACAATTTATTATTCCATTCATGGTTCGATGGGCACTTGTGCTTCTTCCATGACTTGGCAATTATGAATTGAGCTGCAATGAACAATCTGGTGCAAATATCTTCATTGTCAAGTGATTTTTGCTCCTTTGGATATACACCTAGAAGAGGAATTGTAGGATCAAACGGTAGGTCTACCTTTAGATCCCTTAGTGTTCTCCAAACGTCCTTCCAAAAGGTATGTACTAGCTTTCATTCCCACCAGCAGTGCAGAAGTGTTCCCTTTTCTCCACATCCATGCCAACATCTGTAGTTTTGGGATTTTATGATTTCCAACCTGACACCAATGACACTGTAATTAACACCCTTTTCTTACTCTTC
>CAUYRH010095268.1:0-52941 GCA_963574655.1 Perodicticus potto
CTTCACTTTACACTTAGGACTAAATGTGGAACCCCCATTTCCTATGCCTAGGTCAATTTCTTGTGAATTTCCTAGACCTCAATTCCATGAATGGACTGTATCCATTCATTGATACACTCATTCACCTTGCCCCCGGTGGAAGGGACTGTATTCATTCATTTCCTGGCCAAGGAACCCATACACCTATATATACCGAGACTAAAGGCCTAAAGGAGGAGACAGGGAAAGACCAGGAGAGAAACGGAGAGAGCTTCTCTCTCCCCACTTGAATTCTCTCCCTCTACCAGGAGCTTTAGTGTTTCCTGTCTTCTTTTCTGTAAATAAATTCTGTCTTACCACTGGGGTGGGGGGGGAATAATGTAATGAAGAATAATAAAATACATGTATTTAGAAAATAAAAATAAAAAGGCTCTGTGGAGGAAGGGATACTTGAGCTTGGTTACCTAGAGGACAGGAGTGGAGGGGAGAGACTAGGAAAGACATTTTGGTAGCGGCAGCAACATGGACAAAGACACAGAGGCAGGAACCTTCACAGTTCTATCAGGTGGTGACATAGGACAGAAATGGACCTAAGAGTAGGCCATGCATCCATTGTGGCATCCATTCTTGCCACAATGAAGTACCACACACACGCAGTGACTTAAGACAAATTTATTATCTTACAGTTCAGTTGCTCAGACATCTGACAGGGGTCTCACTGGACTAGAATCAAGGTGTGGCAGGGCTGCGTTCCTTTCTGAAGGCCCTGGGAGAACCCATTCTCTTCTGTTTTAGCTCCTAGAGGCAGCCCACATTTCTTGGCGAGTGGCCCCTCCTTTCATCTTCAAAGCCAGCAAGGTAGCACCTCTACGACCCTGTTTATGTTGTACATCTGTTTCTCTGACCTGATCTGGGAAAGAGTCCCCATTTCCAGTGATTGATTCATGGGCTTAGGTTGGGCCTACTTAAACAATGCAAGGTAATCTCTCTATTTCAGTATTTGTACCCTTAATGACATCTGCAAAATCCCTTTTACCATGCAAGATGACATAGTCACGTGTTCTGGGGATTAGGGTGTGGGCATCTTTGGTGGGTCATTATTCTGCTTACATGGGCAGGGATGACTTTGTCCAGACAGGCAAGGACCACACCATGGACGGACGCCCTGAGTGCCTGCCAAGTGAGATTCAAACTTCTCATTTCCACTTTGCATTGACTCCCTTGGCAGTGCTCTGCCATTTGGGGGCCACAGCTCCAATGACTCATTGATAAAAAGAATGATTGAGGACTAATTGCTTTTTATCACTCTCAATGATGCCCCTGACCCTAGGCGGTTCAGCTCCTGTAACAACTGTAATTAAAAAGCTATTTGTCTCGGGCGGCACCTGTGGCTCAAAGGAGTAGGGCACTGGCCCCATATGCCGGAGGTGGCAGGTTCAAACCCAGCCCTAGCCAAAAAAAAACAAAAAACAAAAAACAGCAAAAAAAAAAAAAAAAAAAGCTATTCGTCTCCTCTTTAGTACTTATCTGAAGATACGCACAAAGATAAAAGGGACCTTAATTTCCATAGATGCTACCAAGCTTCTGTTTCCGTAAGCTACCACCATCCTTTCCTTTATATTTGATTTTCAGGTAAGTGAACAAAAAAAAGATATGACAAATTCTACACTGACCTAATGAGATGAACTTATAAAGATAAAATTGGTCCCAAGTTAGTTCTTTAAATTATCTTATTCTGTATCTTATAGAAGAAATCTTTGAGAAAATTGAGTATTTTCAAGCTTTTGTCCTCTTTCCACATTGTTCCCGTGTGCAGTCTTCCTTAATAACTGCCCATCAAAATAAGTGATTGTTTTGTTTTGTTTTAGATAGAGTCTCACTGTGTCATCCTAGGTAGAGTGCTGTGATGTCATAGCTCATAGCAGCCTCATATTCTTGGGCTCAAGAGATCCTCTTGCCTCAGTCTCTCAAGTTGATGGGACTATAGGAGCCTGCCACAATGCCCAGCTAGTTTTTCTATTTTTTTAATGTAGATGGGGTCATGCTCTTGCTCAGGCTGGGCTCAAATTCCTGAGCTCAAGGGATCCCCTCCCTCTCCCCACTCCCACCCACTCCCACCTCCCAGAGTGTTGGGATTACAGGCATGAGCCAGTACACCTGGCCCATTTTAGGTGACTGTTGATGTGACCAAGCAACAGCTCTTTGGTGATAATAAGTCAATCAACTGTGAGAGGCCAGAAGCATATCAACAATAATAACAACTGGCTCGGTGCCTATAGCTCAGTGGCTAGGATGCAGCCACATACACCGGAGCTGGCAGGTTCAAACCCAGCCCTGGCCTGCCAAACAGCAATGACAACTACAACCAAAAAATAGCTGGGCGTTGTGGTGGGCGCCTGTAGTCACAGCTACTTGGGAGGCTGAGGCAAGAGAATCGCTTAAGCCCAAGAGTTTGAGGTTGTTATGAGCTGTGATGCCACAGCACTCTACTGAGGGCAACCTAGTAAGACTCTGTCTCAAAAAAAACCAAAAACCAAAACACAATAATAACATCAAAGAACTCAGCAGATGTCTACGGGGGGGGCGGGGAGCATTTATTTCAAGCCTCAGATAGAACAAACAGTCCAAGGTTCCTGGGTGCCTCAAGGTGGGCCACTGCCCTGTCATGCTCACTTCCAGCGGCCTCCAACTCGGCCCTTCCCTGCCCCCTTCCGGCTGTAGGAGAAGAAAGAATGTGGTATCAGAAAGGAGTGGTATCAGGAAGGAGTAGCCCTTCCAACCCTTGAGCTCCCAACTCAGGAAGTCCACCCCCAAAATATTAGCCCTCCCTGCCCAAAGAAAGATTTGGGCAAAGGCATTCAACTGGCATCTCATTCAGATTTAACAATCGAGGTGGGGTGTGGCTGGTTAAAGGCCTCCTTGACATGAGGGAGTTCAGGATGCTCAGGCAGGTGCTGATCAACATTTATGAGTAAAAGGCCAAGGTGGTGGGGAAGAAGAGTTGGGTGATCTGAAGGTGAGTAATGTGCAAGAGGAGCCAGGGGAGGCTGGGGTAAACGAGAGACAATGAGAGAGAAAGAGAGCAGAGCCAGAGAGTAAGAGCAAGAGAGGGAAACAGAGAGAGAGACTGAGAGGAGACGGTCCCAACCTCAGCTGGATAGATATTTGGGACTAGATCATTCTTTGCTGTGTGGGGCCTTGTCCTGTGCATTGCAGGGTGTTGAGCAGCATCCCCTGCCTTTACATTCTAGATGCCTATAGACCCCTGTTCAGTCATGACAACTAAGTCTCTGCAGACATTGCCCAATGTCTTCTTGGAAGACAAAACTGACCTCCTCTCACCTCCTCAAGGACCCGGGTTTAGAGGGACACAAAGGGGCTGAGACCTGGGACACCAAGAACAGAGAGGAGGACAGGGAAGAAAGGTTTCCCAGAGAACGAAGGACAGAGACAGGGAAAGGAGCAGATACCCAGTTAGGGCCAGGGATGGGCACCCATAGAGGGAAGGAGAAAGGCCCTGAGAGGTTTCAGTGTGGGGGGAAAGAGGATCACACTCACAACTTCTGGGCGTGGCTGATGCGGTTATACAGCACGTTGATCTGCGGAGCAGGAGGGAGATGCTGGGACAGGCAGTGGGGGGCCGCCTACCCCTGCCCTGCCTTGCCCTCCCCCACTGGCCCCACATGTCTTGGGGCCCCCTATAGAGACCTGTCCCACCTCATATTTCTGCTGCTTCAGCTTTGCCATCAGGTCGAACTTCTCAGACTCCAGTTGGTGGATCCAGTCTGACAGCTCCTGGGCCTTCTGCCTGGTGGGGCAGCAGATCATGATGGAGAGCGCCAGGCAGAGCCTCAGCCCAGCACATCTGATTTCACTGAGCTCCCATGTTGTATCACTAAGTTAATGAAATCTCCTAAACTGGGGGAGCTGGCTTGTATGGCTCTATTCTCCTCCATGTCACCTGCCAGATTCTACAGGCCACACAGCCACCAGAAGTGGATTCTCTATCAGTGACATCTTTCACAGAAAAGGAAGGCAGCAGGGCCCAGAGAGGGTAAGCTGCTTGCCCAAAGTCACACAGCAGCAGGGCTCAGACCCAGGTCATCTTCCCACCTGGGTTTAGGCAGGGTTCTTCTCCCTCTGCCTCTGCCTCAGACCCAGGACCCTCCAGCCCTGAGCCCACCCCCCCAGCACCTACCGAAGCTGTTCCTCCCCCATGTAGTCAATTTCCAGAGGCTTCTTGCGCTCAGACAAGATTCGAAGTTTCATCTCCCGCCCTGTCTGCCGTTTACCACGTTTCTGTTCTGCCTGAGGATTAGGGAGAGGGCACCTTGAGCTGGGGTTCAAATCCCCTGAGAGGTGGGTCAGATCCTCTCCTCCTTCAGACCCAGGGGTCCAGCCCCAACCCCCTTTCCCTCAGACTCCGTGATCAAGCCTTTTCTCTCTCAGACCAAGGATTTTTGTCCCCAGGCCCAGGGGTCCCTTCCCCAGCTTCTCCCTGGCAGACCCAGGGGTCCTGTCCTCAGCTCTGTCCTCCCTCAGGCCCAGAAATTCATACTCCTCTCTCCTCTCCTCCATCTGAAACCAGACTTAGACCTCTGGTTCCTGTATGCTGAACTCACCTTGACCAGGTAACCTCCAAAATGGGCCCCCATGTTGGACAGAACCTTCTTCTTTTTGGCATCATCCTCTGCCCGCTTCTTGGCCTCTTCCTCTTCCTTCCGCATCTTCTCCTCCTGTGGGTAGAAAGAGGTTAAACCCATATGCTCCCCCCAGAACCCAGGGAGCAGGGATGGGAAGGAGGGAGCTCACTTCTCCTCTGAGTGAAGCTGAGGCTCAAGGATCCATTACTCCAGTGCCTGAAGGACAAGAGGAATATTAGAACTGGCAGAGATGGAGGAGCTTCCCTCCTGGCCCCTCCAGGACTGCCTGTGTGACCATCTTTGAGTCTCTTCCACTCTCCCAGCAAAAATTAAAATGAAGAGGGAGGGGGAAAATGCTTGCTTTTTCTGCATCCCCCACCCCCAGCCTGAACAGCCAATGGTGAACCTTGCTGTGTGACTGCTGCCCAGATACTTAACCTTTCAGAGCCTTGGTCTCCCTTAATTTCGAGATGAAAATTCATTTTCAGGAGGTTAACAAATGTCACTGATAGATATCAGAGGACAGTAAAAATAACTCCTATCTGAAAGGTCACATAAATATTGAAATCAATGTACACTAATTAGCCTCCATCTTTAAAGAAACCATAACTCTAAGATTACTATATTAGATAAAAGTAATGCTTCTTGAGTGCTTGTGACCATGGAGCACATAGTGAATTTCAAAATGCTTTACTTAGGTTTTGGGCTAATAAACTTGATTAATAAAACTAAATGGTTTCTAATGTTTCAACATTGATGCACAATGAATGAAATGTGATTCTTCCACTAATGCTAAACTTTCTTATCTTGTCCAAGATTGTAGCTGATAGGTGAAAATAACATGCTATTTTGGTAATACAGTGGAATATCCTCTTTAATAATCTCTTTCCTGAGGACATACATTTTCAATATTTTGGAGAATATTATTCTCCAAGTTACTGTTTTGTGTAATTTTTGCTTCCTTGTAACAATGAGGATGTTGTTATAATAAAGATTATGTGGGGGTATAAAAAAAAAAGTCATCTATGATACCACTGGTAGGGGAAGTACTAAAGAAGCTGATGAGCTTGAGCCTGAGGAAGGGGTTCTAGAACATTTAGGGAAGGCATTGCAATGTTCCAGACAGACCAAAGTGCACATACCAGCAGTGGTGGCTTATCCACACTAAGCCTCCTCTGCTCACTAAAAGGATGGTCAGGTGGGCATGGTTTCCTGCCTGAAGGCCCTACTTGAATTAGTTTCCCATTGCTGCTATAATTTTCATACTTAGTAGCTTAAAACAGTGCAAGGCTATTATCTTTGAATTCTGCAGGTGTGAACGAGTTTCTCTGGACTAAAATCAAAGGGTATGTCTTGGCACCCATAGATCAGTGGTTAGAGTGCCAGCCACATACACCAAGGCAGGCGGGTTTGAACCTGGCCCTAGCCTGATAAACAATATTGACAACTGCAAAAAAAAAAAAAAAAAAATAGCCAGGCATTGTGGCAGGCGCCTATAGTCCCAGCTACTTGGGAGGCTGAGGCAAAAGAATCGGTTAAACCCAAGAGTTAGAGATTGCTGTGAGCTGAGACGCCATGGCACTCTACCAAGGGTGACATAGTAAGACTCTGTCTCAAAAAATAATAATAAATAAAATTAAATTAAATGGTGAACAGAGCTGGTTCCCTCTGGAGGCTCCAGGGGAGAATCTGTTCCCTTCCCTTTCTCAGCTTCTAGGTGCTGCCTGCAGTTCTTGGCTGTAGCCCTTTCCTCCCCTTTGAAAGGCAGCAGTGTCTCTCGATCTGACCTTCATTCCCTTTGTTAAAGATCCACATGATGGACCAGGGCGGTGGCTCATGCCTGTAATCCTGGCACTCTGAGAAGCTGAGGTGGGAGGATCAGGAGTCTGAGGCTGCTGTGAGCTAGGCTGATACCATGGCACTTTAGCCTGGACAACAGAATGAGACTCTGCTTCAAAAAAGAAAAATCCAGGGGGCAAAACACGATTGTAAGAGGAACTTTACCTAACAAATGCAATCAGTGTAACCTGGTTTCTTGTACCCTCAATGAATCCCCAACAATTAAAAAAAAGAAAAATCCATGTGTTGGCATTATCTCCCACCCTTGATAACACTCTTCCTATCTCGAGAGTCTTACTTAATCACATCTCTTAAAAACCCCTTTGCTGTGTAAAAGCAAAACCCCTTTGCTCCCAGACTCCAGTGAGTAGGATGTGGATGTCTTTGGGGAGTCCTTATTCTGTCTGCCACCCTACCCTACTTTTATTTTATTTATTCATTCATTCATTTTGGAACAGAGTCTCACTCCACTCTGTTGTCCAGGCTAGAGTGCCATGTCATCAGCCTAGCTCACAGCAACCTCAAATTCCTGGGCTCAAGAGATCCTCCTGCCTGAGCCTCCCAAGTAGCTAGGAGTATAAGTGCCCACCATGACACCAGCTAGTTTTTCTATTTTTAGTAGAGACAGTGTCTTGCTGTTGCTCAAGCTGGCCTCAAACTCCTGAGCTCAAGCAATCCACCCTCCTCAGCCTTCCAGAGTGCTGGGATTACAGGCATAAGCCACCATGCCTGGCTTCTAGCCTACTTTTAATCTTTTGTGGGGGCGGGAGGTTGCGGTTTTTGGCCGGGGCCAGGTTTGAACCCACCACTTCCGGTATATGGGGCCGGTGCCCTACCCCTTGAGCCACAGGTGTGGCCCCTACTTTTAGTCTTTAAATGTGGTTGGGCTGGAGACCCATTCCTTGATGCCAAGGTAGGAGATATTTTCAAGGCCTAAACCAGTCAAAGAATTCTAACCACTCTCCCCTCTCCCCCAACTAGCCAGTGATCACCCCCATGGTGGATATGTGAATAGCCTGAATGCACCCAGGGTTTGTGCAGGAGACAAAAGAGGAATTTAAGCTACAGCGGCTGGTGGCCACCCTGAGGAATGGAGGTGTCCAGTAGGATGACCAACCATTCCAGTTTAACTGAGACTAAGGCTCAGGACTTTGGAGGCTAAAACCAGGAAAGACCCAAGCAAATGAAAAGGATTTTGTCATCCTAGTGTCAACAAAAGATGGGCCAAGGGTTGGGAAGAGAATAGCTCAGCCTTTATGATAGCATTTAAGTCCCTTGATCCAGCCATGTCTGAAGCAAGCCAAACTCTAGTTACATGAACTAACAAAATTCTCTTTCTGCTGAATCCAGTTTGGGTTGGGATTTCCACTCTTTCCAACAGAAAGATCCTTAAATAATACAGCATAGGAGCTTTTTCAAAACCACAGAGGGTATCGGAAATGGAAAATGGACTGTTCAATCTGGGAGGGAAGAGGAGGCACCCACCGCCAGCTTTGCCTGCCGCTCGCGTTCCTTCTCTGTTCGGAAGCGCTGTTGCTCAGCTCTCTCAGCCCGGCGCCGCTCCTGGAGGAGGAAGAAGAATGTAGGGGTGCGGAAACCCCCTTCCCCAATAACCTCTCCTCAGAGTAGGCTAAGAGTGGAGATAACACAGGGTTGAGTGTGGGTAAATTCCCGTTAGCTCCCGAGACCTGGGGGACCCGCACAAAGCAAGGAAAGAAGGGGTGGGGAGGAGTTACCCAGCAGCCCACACACACATATACACACACTCACAATGCGGTCTTTCAGCGCAATCAGCTCCTCTTCCTCCTTCTTCCGCTGCTCGAAATGCACATCGATGAGCGTCTGCAGCTCCAGCAGGTCCTTCTCCATGCGCTTCCGGTGGATGTCCTGTGGACAGAGGCGCAGCCCCTTGAAACCCTGAGAAGCAGGGCAGCCCTCCCTACCCAGCAAGAGGCGTTCTAGGACGGTCCCGGCAGATGGCAGCCAGGCACTGTGTGCACTGTGTTCTGACACTGGATGATTTTCCCAAAAGCTGGAGAAAGGAGGCGCCTTTTCCCAAAGGGCTGAAAGGCGCTCTAAAGACAAGTTAGCAACGTGCCTGAGGCCGAGGAGTTACTTACATCGAAGTCCACACGCTCCCCTTCTGGGATCTTAGGGGGTATCAAAGGAGGTACCACTGGACGGCTGAATGGACAGAAGGGGATGAAGAACATGAGTAGCCCGACCTCCCTGACCCCACTAGTGATTGCAGCTGTCCCCCTGCTGCCGACACTGAGCCAGCCCTGGCTCCTGACTCCCAACTCCCTTAAATGTGGGGGGTCTGAATTTAAAAGAAACTTCACGGGGCACCAATGAGGTGTTGCCAACAGGATGGAAATACCTCTTTAGAAATATTTTCTATTGACTGCATCTTGGAGTGGTAAAATCTCAGATATAACAGCCTTAATAGAATATGCTATGTGAATTATTTTACCTGCTTCTTTGTACCTAAAAAATGTGCCTAGTAAAAGAATTTCAGTTAAGGTCTCTTTGGTTTCCTTCCATTGGCTCTCCCACCTCCTGGGAATTGTCCCTTTCCTCAATTTCTGAGGCAGCACCTTCTCCCCGTCTTCCATCCACCTCTCTGGCTGTCCCATCTCTGTCTCTTTGTCCCTCTTGGAAGCCTGAAGGGGTTTCCTCTGCCCACCTCTTCACTCAGAGGCACTCTCATGATGGATGACATTCACTCCAGTGACATCAATCATAGTCCATTAGGGGGGACTCACCAGCTCTGTCTCCAGCTCAGACTCTCTCCTGAGCCCCAAACTCACATTAAGATGTATCCTGAATATTTCCCACCCACTGTCCCCCAAGGTGGCTCCCCAACTTCTCCAAGGAGGCTGCAGCTCCAGCATCTGTTTAGTTCTCCAGCCCAGAGCTTCTGGGAGTTGTCCTTACCTCCTCCTCCGCTGGCCCCAGTAATTTCCAAGCCCTGCTTCCTAGCCTTTGAGTCCTTTCCACCCATGGTTCCTGCCCCAGCTTAAGGTACTTCCCCTCACACCTGCACCACACTCCAGCCTCTTCTCTGGCCTCCATGACTCCAGCATGTAGCTTATCCTCCTTTATGACTCCAGAGGAACTTTTCTTTTCTTTTTCTGTTTTTTTTTTTGAGACAGAGCCTCAAGTTGTCGCCCTGGGTAGAGTGCTATGGCATCACAGCTCACAGCAACCTCCAACTCCTGGGCTTAAGTGATTCTCTTGCCTCAGCCTCCCAAGTAGCTGGGACTACAGGCGCCCGCCACAGCGCTTGGCTTTTTTTTTTTGGGGGGGGGTTGTAGTTGTGATTTTTGTCTGGCAGGCCTGGGCTGGATTGGAACTCGCCAGCTCTGGCGCATGTGGCTGGCACCTTAGCCGCTTGAGCTACAGGCACCAAGCACAAAGGGACCTTTCTAATACCCAGCATTAACCCTGTCCCTCCCCTTGAGGCCACACTACGTTTAGCATAAAGGCAAAGCAACCGGCCTGGTGTTCAAAGCCCTTCCCCATCTGGCCCCAGCCAACTTCCTTACCATCTTCTCCCCTCACTCATGACACACACATTTCCTGGTTTCCTGGCCATATCATGCACTTTTGCACCCCCAGGCCTTTGGACAGTGGTGCTGTGCCCTCTGCCTGCAATGCCCTTCCCCTGCCATACTCCATCTGGTGGCCTTGCCTGCACCAACAAGCCCTCCCTGACCCTGAAGCACACCTGTGTTCCCATGTGCTTCTGTGCTCTCTCATTTAGAGCTGGGCCAGTAGCACCTCTGCTCAAAACTTTCCATGGCTCCCAGGAGAGAAGTGAAACCCTATGCCTTAGCTCCATGGCCCTGCCTCTTCTTGAATCCTATACTCTAGCCACAATGAAATCTATACTACTGCCCACCCAGGCCCACAGAAGTTCTGCCTCTGGTGTTTTCCCCTATACGGATTGCTTCTTACTTTTATCTCCAAGCCTTGGCCCCAATATCAACCCCACCCCCAACCCCCACCCAATCTCCAGCCCTCCTCTCAGCACTGTGGGCTCTCGTTTTGTTTTTTAGCTTTTTTTAAATTTTTTTTTTTTTTTTTTTTGCAGTTTTTGGCCGGGGTGAATCCACCACCTCTAGCATATGGGGCTAGCGCCATACTCCTTTGAGCCACAGGCACTGTCCCTGTTTTTTGCTTTTTGAGACAGAGTCTCAAGCTAACATCCTGGGTAGAGTGCTGTGGTGTCATAGCTCACAGCAACCTCCAACTCTTGGGCTCAAGCGATCCTCTTGCCTCAGTTTTTCTTTTTTCTATTAGTAGAAACAGGGGTCTCGCTTTTGCTCAGGCTGGTCTCGAACTCATGAGTTCACGCAATCTACTCGGCCTCCCAGAGTGCTAGGATTACAGACCTAAGCCACCACGCCAGGCCAGCAGTGTGGGCTCTCAATGATCCATGTCCACATCCACATCTGTTCCTGGGACTGGTCTCTATCCAGCACTGGACATTGCACATATCATAGCTTTCTCTGTCAGCAACGTCCCTTCTACCTCCTTCAGGTAGTGAAGACTTTGTCACTCAAGACTCAGGCATCACATCCCCTGGAAGCCTTCCTGGATTGCCTCAGACAAACATAGCCCTCCACCCCTGTGTTACTCTGGTACCCTGGACTTCCATCACTGTGCCTGGGTCTGTTTCCCCAACGAGGCGGCAGACATGGTTGACCTGCCAAACACACTGGGAAGTTCCCAGAAATGCTGGAAGAAGGAGTGGTTGACTGTTCTCTCCTTGTTGTCAGTTTCCTCCCTCCACCTCTGCCTTTCCTGAGCCCTGTCTCTGGAGGTGGAGGGAATATGTAGGATGATGTGAAAGGGACCCCCACCTCCATAGGATCTCACCTTGGTCTGGGGCGCTCCTCTTCTGTTGGTAGTGGGGAACACAAAGGCATAATTAGCAAGAGTTTTAGGCCTGACACACCCTGGGAAGGGAGCACCCCCACCCAAGCCTCGGCCCCCAGGAGCCCAGGGGAGAACTCTCGAGTCCAGTTCTGGGGAAGGGGTATAGGGAGAAGAAAAGGGGGAATGGAAGACAGGGTGGCCATAAGGAGGAGGAGGGGCACACGCATCAGATATACATTCAGAACTGGTGTGGGACCTCCCACCCCAGCTTTCTGGGAACCCAGGAGGCCAACCCCCCAGACCTTTTTCCATTTATATGTCCAAAGCTTCTTCCCTCCTCCATCGGAACCCAGCAGTGCGGGGGTCCAACCTCTCTCTTCATTCAGTGACCCCAGAGTTCTGTCCCCAGCCCCCTTCCTCTTGGGAACACAGAACTTCCAGTTCTGCAGCCCTAAATTCCAACCCCCAAGCTTTGAATGTATATGAGGGAAAAAATAACAGACAAAGATAAGAGGGGACAGGATGATGACTCTCCGCAAACATCCAACCCTTCTATAAATATTCCTCCAGGCTGGGGAAGAAGGCTTGGGTGTCGGTCCCTTTAAGAAGGAAGGGAAAGGGTTAAAGCCACTGTCTGGCGATTTCCCTTCGCGGCCACAAGAGGGCTCCGGGTTCTCCCGGGCTTAAAGGACCGGGCCTTGGGGTGGGTTACGGGGTAGGGGTTGGGTAAGATCTGGGAAGTAGAAGCCAGATGATATCGGGGGTCCCTCGGGGCCCCCGAAATCGGTCTCTGGAAGCGAAGCAGCCGCAGTTACCTCGCTCTGCCACCGGCTCCGGCTCTTCGGGAGCTGGGGGGTGGGGGTGGCGGGAAAAGCAAGGGTTTGGGGAGTGCAGGAGGGGAGCGGCCACACGCGGGCGGGAGGGGAGAGAGGAGAGACCGAGAGGCTGTTAAAGGACCGGGGGCCGAGGCCCTTGGGAGCCCCCGCCTCCGTCCCGGGCTCGAGCGTCCCGGCCCCCACCCGGCCCCGGGGCCTCGGCGTGAAGCTTCAACCTCACCTTCCTCCTCCTCCGCAGCCTCCTCTTCTAGAAGGAGATGGGGGCAGAGAGGCGGAAGTGTTAGGATTTCAGGGGAGTTTGGGAGGGATAGGTAGCCAGACACCAGGGTTCGAGTCTCAGGGGGGCCGGATGACCCCTCCGGGCTTTGGCTGCACACCGGCACAGGGGTTCTTCCCACCGCTTCACAGAGGCTGGACTGGGGAGCTGGGTGCGGGTCCCCAAGGGCTAACCCGCCCACTTCCGCCAGGTGCCGCACCTCCTGTATCCTCCCGCAGGCTAGGATTCAAGCGGTGTCCCCACCCGCTCAGGCCAGCCCACTCCACACTCACCTTCTGGCTGCTCCCTGAGGACCCGGGTTTGGGAGGACAGAGGGTGGAGGAGAGTTGGTTATTTTGTGGGGAGTAAGAGAGTATCTCTACTTCTCCAAGCCACCAACACCACCCGCCCCCGTCTGCATCACTCACTCCTCATATTCCTGCTCTTCGGTGTCTGACATCCTGGTGTGACCTAAGGCCAGAGACAAAAAGCCGAGTGGGGTGGGGTCCCGAAGGAGGAGGGGTCTGGGTGCCCGGACCCCCGGGTTTGAGGGAGGAGGGGCGGGTCATGGAATCGTAGGCCGAGCCTGGGGACAGGGCATGAGAGGTGTGGTCTGGGCACAGACCCCGCCCCCCACCACAGCTGTCCTCTTTTGTCTTATGACAGGTCCAAGGAACCCGATCTGAGTTGGGATTAGGAAGAGGTATTTGACAAGGGACAGTGGCCTGAAGACAATAGTTGCCCCACCCCCAGGGGCTATTTTAGGGGAATGCCGCAGACGGAGAAAGAGAGGACATTTCCTAACAAGGGATTTGAGGTGAGGGGGCTTGGGAACAATGAGTCACGCCTGTCCCCTCTCCCACCCAGCTCCTCCCGTTTGGCTGGTTATCCTCCCACCTGTCACCTCTTTTCATGGAGGAGATGGGTGCATTCTGCCCTGGACCTCATCCTGACCCTACATACTTTTAATCTCCCAACTTTTCAGATCCCCAAGGCCCTCCAAGGTACCCAGGTTAAGAGGCCCTCCAAATTCCAATACCCACAAATTCTGAGAGTCCAGTTTATAATGCCTTAGTCTCTGACCCCAGCCAGTCCTCCTATCTCCAGATTGAGACCCCAATTCTTCTTATTTTATCTTTATCTTATTTGTTTTATTTTATTTATTTATTTTTATTATTATTTATTTATTTTTTTTTTTTAGAGACAGAGTCTCCCTTTATCGCCCTTGGTAGAGTGCTGTGGCATCACACAGCTCACAGCAACCTCCAACTCCTGTGCTTAGGCGATTCTCTTGCCTCAGCCTCCCAAGTAGCTGGGACTACAGGTGCCCGCCTATTTTTCTGTTTTGCAATTCGGCCGAGGCCAGTTTTAAACCCGCCACCTTCAGTATATGGGGCCAGTGCCCTACTTGATGAGCCACAGACACCGCCCTGTTTTATTTTATTTTTGAGATAGAATCTCACTGTGTTGCCCAGGCTGGAGCACAGTGATGACATTGTAGCTCCTTATTACAGCCTCAAACTCCTGTATTTAATTGACCCTTGGGTCTCTGCCTCCTGCGTAGCTGGGGTTACAGGAACATGCCACCATGCCTCGCTGATTAAAAGAAAAAAATTTATTTTGTAGAGACAGGGTCTCACTGTGTTGCCCAGGTTGGTCTCAGACTCCTGACCTCAACCAATCCTCCCACCTTGGTCTTCTAAAGTGCTGGGATTACAGACAGCCACCCACCATGCCCCAGTTCTTGATAATCTGGATATGGACTTGGATATCCTTAGACCCCCAGGTTTTGAGACTTTCTAAATTCTGAAACCTCAAGATTATAAGACCCCTAAAACCTTGATACCCAAACTCAGAGGCCAAATTCATGATATCCCAAACTGTGACGCTTCAAATGTTGGCACTTTCCATCATAAAACCTCAGAATCTGAGGCCTCCATCCCCCAAATCCCCAATTCTAATACCCCTGCCCAGTCCTCCTGATATCCTCAGAGACCCAAAATCCTAATGTTCAGACTGTTTGACCTCCAAACTCAGATATCCCTGATTTTTTTTTTTTTTTTTTTTTTGAGACAGAACCTCAAGCTATCGCCCCAGGTAGAGTGCTGGGGCATCACAGCTCACAGCAACCTCCAATTCCTGGGCTTAAGTGATTCTCTTGCCTCAGCCTCCCAAGTAGCTGGGACTACAGGCGCCTGCCACAACACCCAGCTATTTTTTATTAGTTGTCATTGTTGTTTGGCAGGCCTGGGCCACATTCGAACCCACCAGCTCTGGTGTATGTGGCTGGCATCTTAGCCAATTGAGCTACAGGTGCCGAGCCATATATCCCTGATTTTTGAGATTTTCCCAGACTCTGAGACCTCTGAGATCCTAAAGAGGCTATATTCCTGACCATCCGAATCCTGATACCCGCAGATTCTGTAACCCACAAATCCTAATACTTTCCCATCCATCCTGAGTCCCTCTAAAATCCAAGCCTCTCAAGTTCCCAGACCTTCATTTTTATGTCCCCTGTACCTCCATACCTCTTCTCAGCACCCCTCAGCTTTCTCACCTCTCTCCTGCCCTCCTTCAAGGACACTATGGAAGCACAGAGCCCTGTAGGGCCCCTTACCTAAGGCTGGGTCTGCAGATGCTGGAAACGTGGGTCTGAGCCTTTCTGAGCCGCTCAGGCAACCCAGGGATTTATAGAGGGACACTCAGCCCCGCCCTGGGGGGCAGGGAGAGAAACAGAATTCCTTTGCTCAAACACAGGTCTGGAGGCTTAGACTGTCCTGCCACCTCTGGCTCCACACAGGGCCCAAGTGCCTCCTGACAGCTGCACAGCCCCTCCCCCACCCCATCATCCTGCCAGCAACCCCCACCTCCAGCTCCCCATGGAGGTTTACATTATCTCCCAGCTTAGAGCTAAAGGCATCCTGTGTGTTGACATCCTATGCCCAGCACACAGTAGACCTTTGGACAATGCTTAATGAAAAAAACTGTACAAGGGCTACTTCCTGTTTCCATCTCTCTGTTCCCTCATTCTGTGTCCATCTTGGCCTCCATCTCTGGAATCCTGCTTCTGTTGTCTGTCTCTTTCTTGTCTCTGTGACTTTCCATCTGTGTATCTCTGTATGTGTCTCTGTCTACCTCCCAGTCTCACTCTCCCCACCCCCACTCTTTTGTCTGCCACCAGGATTCCTCCCTAGTGACAACAGGCACTAAAGCTGGGAAGCAGGTGTGGAGAGGGAGGGGAAGAGGGTGGGGTGTCAATTAGGCTGGCAAGACCTACCCTCCCAACCCCCCCACCTCTATCTGACACTGATCTTTTTTGGTATCTCTCTCCCCCTTTCCAGCTAGTCCATGACCTTGAACTCTAGGTTCAAGCCAGCCCTGGACTGCAGGCTTCTTCACACCTCTGTGGGTCTAGGTATCTCTGTCTCTCCTGGTGTGTTTGTTTCTGTATCTGTGCATTTTTCAGAGTCTCCCTTTGGGTCTTTGTCTTAGGCCCTCTCTGTCCCTTTCCAAATCCTCAGGATGTTTTCCTCTGTGTTTCTGTCTGTGCATTTCTGTGGGTATCTCTGTATACCTGCCTCTCAGTGTGTGTGTTTGCTAGAGCCCTGTGAATTTCTGTCTGCTGATGGCCCCATTTCTGTCTCTCTTTGGCTCTGGGTCTGTGGGTCTGTGATCATGTCTCCATCTTTCTAGCTCTTTCTCAATGTCTCCTTGAGTGTCCGCAGTTATCTCCCTTTGCCTCTCAATTTCTATCTTTTTTGTTTTGTTTTGTTTTTTGAGAACAGTGTTTCTCTATCATCTACATCATCAGGTAGAGTGCCATGGTGTCATCATAGCTCACATCAATTTCAAACTCCTAGGCTCAGCCTTCTAAATAGTTGGAACTACAGGCACCTACCTCCACACCCAGATAATTTTTCTATTTTTTATAGAAATTTAGTATTGCTCCTGCTCAGGCTGGTCTTGAACTCCTGACCTTGAGCAATTCTCCCACCTCAGCCTCCCAAAGTGCCACCACGCCTAGCCTAATCTTGCCTCTTATTGGGTCTCCACGACTCACTGTGAGTATAACTGTGTCTTTCTATCCCCCCTTCCTTTGCACTTCCTTCTGTTTCCATGTTTGCCCTCTCTCTCTCTGGTCTCCACCTGGTTCTTTCTGTGTTCCTGTCTCTCTATTGCCAGTATGTCCCTCTGTCTGTCTCTATATGTCTCTCTGTGTGTTCATCTTGACATTTCTGTGCACCCCACATGGGACAGAGGAGCCCCATATTGAAGATCTATCTTATTCCTGACCCGCAGCATGGCTAGGGGGAGCCTGGCCCTCAGATTTCTTATCTCTCCTGCCTAAGCCTCAGGGTAACAGACATGCAGCCACTTCCAGTTCAGACACTTTATTTCTCAGGGCCATACACAGGGCCAGGGTAGCAGACAGGCTCAGGCTTCAAACTTTTTCTTGCGGCCCTCCATTCCGCTCAGTGCATCAATGTTCTTGCGCCAGTCTCCCACTTCTCGGTTCTCCTGGGGGCACAGGAAAGGTTAGGGTCCCACAGTCATCCTCCACCTTCCCTCTGGCCTACTGGGCAATTCTCCTCTGAGTGCCTGTCCAAGTGTCAGTGCACTCCTTGTCCCCTCAGAACAGTGGTTCTTAACCTTCCTAATGCTCACGACCCTTTAATACAGTTCCTCATGTTGTGGTGACCCCCCAACCATAAAATTATTTTTGTTGCTACTTCATAACTGTAATTTTGCTACTGTTATGAATTGTAATGTAAATATCTGATGTAACATACATAACAATGTATTTTCGTTGTTACAAATGGGTCACCCACAGGTTGAGAACCACTGCCTTAGACAGTCCGCGCCAATTTTCCCATGCACTTCCTGTCTCCTTCACACACTTCCTGCCTCCTTCACACACTTCCTATCTTCCCCCTTCTCCTTGCAGCCTCCTTCATGAATTTCTTTCTCATCTCCTTCCTTCTTTTCCTATTACAGTAGCCTTCCCAATCCCCATTTATATACAGTTTCTCTATCTGCAGTTTCAATTCCCTGAGATCAACCATGGTTCAAAAATATTAAATGCTCAGGTGGCACCTGTGACTCAGTGGGTAGGGTGCCGGCCCCATATATCGAGGGTGGTGGGTTCGAACCCAGCCCCGGACAAACTGCAACAAAAAAATAGCCAGGCGTTCTGGCAGGAGCCTGTAGTCCCAGCTACTCGGGAGGCTGAGGCAAGAGAATTGCTTAAGCCCAGGAGTTGGAGGTTGCTGTGAGCTGTAATGCAATAGCACTCTATCGAGGGTGATAAAGTGAGACTCTGTCTCAAAAAAAAAAAAAAATTAAATGCAAAATTCCAGGAATAAATAATTTAAAAGTTGGACATGTCATCAAAAAGCCAATAAATAGGCTTGGCGCCTGTGGCTCAAGCGACTTAAGGCGCCAGCCACGTACACCTGAGCTGGCGGGTTCGAATCCAGCCTGGGCCTGCCAAACAGCAATGAAGGCAGCAACCGAAAAAAATGGCTAGGCGTTGTGGCGGGTGCCTGTAGTCCCAGCTACTCGGAAGGTGGAGGCAGGAGACTCGTTTGAGCCCAGGAGTTGGAGGTTGCTGTGAGCTGTGACGCCACAGCACTCGATCCAGGGTGACAGCTTGAGGCTCTGTCTCCAAAAAAAAAAAAAAAAAAGCCAATAAATAACCTAATGCTACATCATGATGCCTATGTTATTCACTTCACTTCATCTCATCATGTAGGCATTGTCCATCATCACAAGGAAAAGAAAGATGAGTACAGTACAATAGGATTTTTTTTTTTTTTGAGACAGAGTCTTATTAGGTCGCCCTCAGTAGAGTGCCATGGTGTCACATCTCACAGCCACCTCAAACTCTTGGGCTTAAGTGATTCTCTTGCCTCAGCCTCCTGAGTTGCTGGGACTACAGGCGCCTGCCACAACTCCCGGCCATTTTCGTTGTTATTATAGTTTGGCGCTGGGTTTGAACCACCACCCTTGGTATATGGGGCTTGCACCCCACCAGTGAGCCACAGGCGGCGCCCATGCAGTCTCCCCTCTTTAACCTAAAATTTCAGTGCTGATCTTATCTCTGCAACACCTCCACACACAACATATTTTTTTGTTGCAGTTGTCATTGTTGTTTAGCAGATCTGGGCTGGGTTCAAACTAGCCAGCCTCAGTGCATGTGGCCAGCACCATCACTACTGTGCTACAGGTGCTGAGACCAGGATTTATTTTATTTAGACAGAGTTTCAATTTTTCACCCTTGGTTTTGCGCTGTGGTGTCACAGCTCACAGCAACCTTAAGCTCTTGGGCTCAAGGGATTCTCTTGCCTCAACCTCCAGGGTAGCTGGAACTACAGGTGCCAGCCATAATGCCTGGCTATTTTTACAGATGCAGTCTCACTCTGGCTCAGGCTGGTCTTGAACTCGTGAGCTCAGACAATCCACCTGCCTTGTCCTCCCAGAGTGCTAGGATTACAGGCATGAGCCACTGCACCTAGCCTCAATAGGATATTTTGGAAACAGAGAGAAACCACATTCACAGGTTCATTACAGAATATTGTTATAATTGTTTTGTTATTATTGCTTATCTCTTACTGTGCCTAACTTATAAATTGAACTTCCCGCCAGGTGTGTGTGTATAGGAAACTACATAGCGCACATAGGGGTTGATACAACTCATGACTTTTGGCATCTACTGCAGGTCTTGGAACATGTTCCTCATGGAAAAGGGGGAACAGCTGTATATGCCTGTCTTCCCCGTCTTGCCTCCTTTAGACAAGACACTTCCTTACTCCTTGCTACGTCTCTCCCCTGCCTGCTGTCTTCCTGCCTTCCTTTTGCATGTCCCATCTCCTTCCTATAATTTCCATAAAAGATCCCCTGCCAGCTGCCTTTCCTCCCAACTCTAAGAATCATCTGTGCTCAGGTCCCAGGATTGTTGCCACCTGCAGCCCCTCCCCTAAGCACTCCCCCTCCTGGCTCTAACCCACACTCACCTTCTCAGTGTCCTCCTTCTTCACCTGTTTGAGGTGGGCCCGCAGATCTAAGGACTCCTTAGCTCGGGCCCCCAGTAATGCCTGCATCATGGCATCTGCAGAGATTCGCACCCTCCGCAGGGTGGGCCGCTTGAACTTGCCCCGAAGATCAAAGATCTTCTGAGTCAGATCTGCAATCTGAGGGTGGCCATATGGGAGGAGGCGACTCCCCTCCTCTGTTCCACCCTGCACTCCCATCCATCCTATTCCTGCCTGCCTTCCAGCACCTAAGTGTCATCCAGTCTCTTCCAAGCTCAGGATCCCAGTCCAAGCCTCTAACCCTGGAACTCACAGTCTTCCCTGAAGTGCCTCACATTTATTTTAAAACCATTGACACCTCCCTATCCAGCTATGTGCAAATCACAATTTCCCAACACAGGCCTGGGCTCATTTACCAATGCTCGGGGCTCATTTACCAACACTCACCAACTCTCCTGCACAGGGCCGGTGCTCTAACCATTGAGTTACAGGCACGCAGCCACCAACGTTTGACAACCCAAACATTTCCACAAACAAATTTTGTTTTCCCACTTCTGGTCTGCATGTGCTGTTCTCCCTGCCTGGACTAGCCTCTGACCATACCTTCTGCCCCAACCCGACCAGGCTCACAGTCGTCCTGGGTCTCCTGAGATCTGTAACCTCAAGCTGCAAGGCGTCAGGCTGAGCCCAGAATCCCAGGCATCTCACCCTAAACTGAAGGTACCCAGACTTCCCAGGGCTTCTCACCTCCGTGATGTTCTTGGTAACCTTTGCCTCTATGTCATATCTCTCTTCATCCACCTTGTCCACACGGGCGTGGAGCTGTCGGCACAAGTCCTAGTGGGGGAACATAGTGTGTGTGGTGAGAGGAAAGCTGCAGACTTGGACTCCTCTGTCTGAGGAAGAAGGGGACACAGAAGACTGGACCCCTAGGTGTGGGGTAGGAGGGACTGAGGCTTGAAGTCCTGGGTCTGAAGGAGGAGGAGGCTGGAGAACTGAACTTCTAGATATCCTGAGGAAGAAAGGGCCGGAGGGCTGGAGAATATAATCCTGAATGAGAAGTAAATTGGGGGAGTCAGACTCCAGGGAAACGCATACAAAGGGTGCTTGGGGGCCAGGAGTCCCAAGAGCCTGACAAAGTTGGGGCTAGAGAGACTGACCTCTGGATTTGGGGACTGTAGATGGCGGCAGGCAGAACATCTCAATTTCTGAGGGTAAAGATTGTGATAGTGGACCCTGGGGTCCTGAGAAGAATGGGGGTGGAGGGGAGGTAGTGACTGTACTTCTGATTTCAAGGAATGAGAGACTGGAGACTAGAATCCTAGGATCCCAGGCTGGGCAGGAGTCCCTGCCTTGGGAGCCAGTACCTGCAGCTCCGCAAAGCCCAGTCCAGCCAGCTCCAGCGGCTGGCAGCGGGTGCTCAGGGCTCGCCCCTTCTCTCCACGCCGCTCCTCCGCCTCTCGCTCCAGCTCCTGCTTTGCAATCTGCAGCATCAGGGTCTAGGGAGGAGTGTGAGGAGACCGCAGCCCACTGGGGCAACAGAATAAAACCCACGACTGGCGAAGCAGCCTCTGCCTGGATGGTGGTCTAACCACAGGTCTCCACCCGTCTTTCTGAGAACCCGCAGAGTCGAATTTGCTCCCTGAGGTTCCAAAGCCCCGCCTCTCCCTTTGCGGCTCTGAATGAAAAGCCCGCCCCTAACAGTAAGCCCCACCCGCTCTCACCCGTCCATCTACCGGAAGCCCCACCCAACTGTCAAGCCCCGCCCTGGATCAGCCACTCCTTCCTCCTCACCTTCAGCTGCAGTTTTCTGGAGGCTGAGATCTTAGACTTTTTCTGCCGGAGTGATGGAGAAAGGAAGTATCAAGGAGGGAGTACGAAGGTAGATGGTGGGAAGGGCTTCAGGGCCCCCCACCCACAGCGAGTCCAGATTTGGACCCGCCTTCAATTTAAGCTCTTAGTTTCCGGGAAGCCACGCCCCTCAGTCCCATCCACCAATCTGGGGTTCTGACTTTTGCTAGGCACCGCCTATTTATCTCTAAGCAAACCCTTGGGCAATGAGGCTCCGCCACCAGTCAGCTTTCACCAATCCAAGCCCGACTCTCTATGAAACTCCTCCCCTGAATTCTAGTCTCCGCATAGGCTCCTCCCATGACCAAAGTCCCGCCCACACCTGAGCCCTTGCTCCGCCCCTCCCCTCTTAGAGTCGAGTCACCACATAAATCTGAGCCCCGGCCAGTCCCCGAGGGCCCATGTCCCACCTTGGCATGTGGTTCTGTGGCGTAGGCTCGGTAGTTGGCTGAGGAGCGGCGTCTGACCGGCGCGGGTGCAGGTGCAGGCGCCTGGTGCAGCTCGCCCCCCTGGTTGGAGGAGCAGGGCTGCGTCACCTCAGACCCCCCACCTCACCCTTCCCATGCCTTTGGCCACAGCCGTGGCCCTAGGCCCCTCCCAGTAGCTCCCCGCCTAGCCGTGGATGCCCCTGCCCAGCCTTAGCCCGCTGCTCTCACCGCGTCGCCGTTCCTGGAAGGACAGAAACCGGGGAGAGGGGATTAAGGGTGGGCTGAGGCCTGCCCCCGCCTCCTAAGGCACCCCAGAGGCCCCTCTGATCAAGAGGTCTGGGCTGTCCTCAGCTTCCAGCTCCTCAGGTCCCAGAAGGCTGACTCCAGGGCCTCACCTCCTCTGCATACCCAGCAATCCTACCCTCACCTCCCTTCTCAGGCCCGGTATCCATCTCGCAACTCTTCTTCCCCTCTGGAGCACGGGAGACCATCCCAGCGCCCACTGCTTTGAGCCTCAGGAGTGCTAAGCTTCACTCACTCATCCGCCATCCTGGGACTCAGGCCAGGGATCACCAGAGGCAGAAAAGGGGACAGGAGCTTTTGGAGGGTCCGCAAGGGGGTATCCGAAGTGACCTTGAAGGTTCCAGGGCATTCAGCCTCTTCCCAAACGCTCAAACCTCACCTCCAAGGACTCTGAGATAAAGGGCGAGGACAGAGACTAAATATACTACTGCCCCCTCCTTCCTGCCCCAGGATGCAAGATAAAGGGGCGCGTGATGGGTGGAGCCAGCCTGCTCTAGCTGGATCACCCCACCACTTTGGTAGCCTGGGATTCCGGACTCTTCCTCCCTCAGGCCCAGAAAATGTCTGGGCCCCCAGCCACAGGAGTCCAGACCCCTAGTTCTAGAGGCAATGGCCACTAGCGCTGGAACTTTGTCCATCTTTCTATCTTAGGGTTAGTTTCAGTGTCCCGAACCTGTTAGTCACTCATCAAATTTTGTTGATTAATTTCAGGATCCACGTAGGTGGGGCGGGGGCAGGTCTGGGCCTGCAGCACTGAGAAATTCATCCTTAATCCACTTGGAAATCCAGGTATCTGTTTCCAAGTGTGAAGGATTCCCTCCTCTTATATTTATTTATTTATTTATTTATTTATTTATTTTTAGACAGTCTCTCTTTGTCACCCTCAGTAGAGTGCCATGGCATCACAGCTAACAGCAACCTCAAACTCTTGGGCTTAAGCGATTCTCTTGCCTCAGCCTCCCAAGTATCTGGAACTACAGGCACCCGTGGCCTGACTATTTTTAGAGGCAAAGTCTCACTCTGGCTCAGGCTGGTCTTGAACTTGATGAGCTCAGGCAATCCACCCACCTCGGCCTCCCAGAGGGCTAAGATTACAGGTGTAAGCCACCTAACCCTGTCTTACAGCCTCCTCTTTTGAATATTCCTAGGCCCTCCACTCTCCTAACTGTGGAGGCAGACTTAGGACAGGAAAGACACTTGGACACAGAAAACAAGACCCCACTTTCTTTACTTGAACCACTTGAGTGCTGATCAGGCTGACCAGGACCCTCCCATCCCCTAGTTAGCAATAGGGTCCCTGGAGACAGGGGCGAATCGAATCTCTACAACGGGTTCAAGTCTCATGAGTGCAATTTGGAATTTCTGAGAAAGCAATCTAGAATTCCAGGAATAGAACTTAGAATCCCTAAAATGGAATTTGAAATTCTAGCCACACCTCTGTGGCTGAGTGAGGGTGTTGAAAATAAAATGGAGAATTCTAGCAGTGGATTCCGAATTGCAGGAGTAGATTCTAATTCTCTGACCTCACTTTAAAATTAGACATGAAGGACTTACTCTCTGGAGGTCAGGTCAGACTTCCAAGGTTTGGAGTCTGACTCACTGTTGGGCATGATTAAAACTTCCTGGGGCGGAGCCAGAACTTCCCTGAGTGAACCCTGAGATTCCGAGGGCTGGAGGGGCACAGAGGATGGGGCCCAGCCTTCTAGAGGTGGGGTCAGGTCCCCGAGGGGCGGGCTCATTGCTTCCAGAGGTAGGGCCAGGACTTCAGGGAGTGGAGTTGCAGATTCTAAGGCTTGGTCAACGCTGTCAGACTTGCAGAAGCGAGCGAAAGTCTCAGAAGGCTTGGCTCCTGTCTGAGGGGTAAATCCAGCTGCCTGAGCTAGCTCCCCAACACGGGTGGAGAACTGCTGCAGCTGGTCCAGACGCAGGTCCACCAGGTACCTGAACACAGCAGGCAGCATGTTAGGGACCTAGATTTTAGCCCCTAGTTAGGACATACCCTGACCTGTGGCCCAATGACTTACCGGGCTAATTCCACAGTCAGGTTCCCTCCAGGGGCCACACAGGCCCCTAGCTCGGGGCTGAGAAGATGGACCATCCTGCACAGAGGAAATGAGAGCCTGAGATCCAGGCTCCCAGGTCCTCAGGGAGGATGTGCGCTGGGGACCCAGACGCTGAGGAGGAGACTGCTGCAAAACTGGACCTCATGGTCCTGGGGAAGGGCAGGGGGTCTGGATTCCTAGGTGGGAGGGAGGACGGGCTGGAGCTGGTCCTGGGTCTTTGTGCGCACAGCTGTGTCTCCTCTTACCCACAGGCCACATAGAGAAGCTGGAACCGACCCTTGTAGCAGTTCCTGTGATGCAGGGTCTGGGCAGAATCGAGGGGCAGGAAGTGGAGCGTGAAGGATTCCGGGCCCAGGGCTGCAGGGAAAGGGCAGAGAGGGGGCACATGGAGCCATATATGGGCACAGAAACCCAGAGGGATACACACGAGGACACACAGAGCTGGGCAGACGTGCAAAGCTTCGAGAGAACACTCCTTGTCCTCACAAAGCCCTTTTTCATCTTTTCTCTGAGGTGGATTCCTGGAAAAATTCTGAGACAATCAGCCCAGCAGGCAGAGAAACATTTTACAGACCAGACAACTGAGTGTCTGGAGAGGGAGGAAAAATGGGTGGCCCAGGCCCAGGCCCAGGGCCACTGGGAACATACTCTGTCGGACAGACACCCAGGGAAGGCCAGGTTGGAGGACGATTAGGAGGCACAGCTAGAATCTGGTAGGGGAGGGTGTGCAGAGGGGAGCTGGGACCCAGCAGCCCCTTAGAATATTTTTAGAATCCACGACTGTAATACAGAACCCTGAGAATGGTGCCAGGATTTCGGAAAAGGAGAGAAACAAAGAGGAGAAAAAGAGATGGGATATCAAGGAGGGGTCACTTGGCCATGCATCCCACACTACAACGGTCCACGCTCCGGTGTGGATACCTGGAGCCTGAAGTCGCAGGCTTGCTTACCTGAGGTCTCCTGCTCCAGGCTTCCAGAAGCGTGCTGTCGCTCTTGTTCTGGGTCCCCCTGGGTGGCTCTCGGGTGCCATCGGGCGGCCAACTCGCGGAACAGCTCTGTCACGTTGTACTGTGTGATCTCGCCTGCAGTCTGCCGGGCAGAGAACGGATGTGGCCGACTTTGGCGCTAAGACTGCGAGGCGGGGCCGGGGTGAGGAGGCGAGGCTGAGAGCAGACAAGTGAGAGCTGGCAGCTGAGACTAGAACCCCTGGAGCTCTAGGATTCTAGGGGCTGAGGTTAGGATGTCTAGAGAGGAGACGGCACCTAGCCTGCGGGATTTGGTGCCCCGGACTTCGTGGGCAAGATCGACTAGTTGCAGGTACTATCCGAAGGTGAGGGGCAGGGCCTGCTGGTGGGACTGGGGCTAAGGGCAGGTGCGCAAGGCCCCGCCATCCGCCTCCTAGGCCCACCGCACCTTAACCGGCTGTCCGTTGCTGGTCCGCAGGAGGCTTTTATCGCGCGTTTTGATGCCGAAAGCCACGAAGGGCCCTGTGGCGATGTCCCCCCAGTACCCTCGCGCTGCCACACGCTCCCCCCACTGGGAAAACAGGCAGAGAGGAAGCAAGTGAGGTTGATGTTGAGGTCCCTTAGGAGACAGAAGGGGCCAGAGCAGGGAGTGGACACGCACGTGGCTAAGGAGGCGACCGGATGCCAGGGTCCGGTTGGGCACGTGGTAGGCGCTGGAATCTCTGAGTTCAAAGGCTACACCTGTGTCCCGCCAGCGTCGAAACTCATGGATGTGAATGACTTGGGCCTGGAGTGTGGGGAAGAAGGGAGGCCTCAAGGAACCTGACATGTGGGCCCCCAGCCCCTCCTCCCTCACACCCAGAACTCGGGGTCCCCAGCCTGCTCCCCTGGGGCCCCTCACCCCGCGGTCGTGCAGCTTCATGCGCAGGTCCCAGTCGCTGACACCGCTCCGGGCATCGTAGCGGGAACCCAAGTAGTGGCGAAGACGCGAGTCCCATAGGCGGCTCATAGGGAAGGCCTCGCGCCCCCTCTCCCCGCCAGCCCAGAAACGGAACACGGCCTCCAGGGCGTCTCGCTCTCGGAACTGCGCGAGGTGAGAGAGAGATTCAGGGAGAGCTGCGTTTCCTGCTTGACCCTCCCTTCCATCCCAGGAGGGAGGCGGAAAGGAGTCTCCCGTTTCTCAGATGAAGAAATTGAGGCTCAGAGAACGGAAGCCACCCCAACCCTTAAGCCAAACGCCACAATGGGAGTCAGGGAGCTGGGATTTCAACGTTCAGGCCCTAGCCCACTTCATCAACGCAAATGCTTTGGATTGCCCACTTTCATTCTTCCCGGATCCCAGGCGGTGAGGAACAGAAAGCCGGGTGGCAGAACCTTGAGGGCGCTGAGGCTGAGCCAAGGCAGCTGCTGTGCCATGAGGTCGGGCTCGGGGACCAGGTGTGCCAAGAGGTCAGCCTGGGCACGCACAAAGGCGGCCACGGTGGGGCGCAGTAGCGCGTTCCCCCATACCTCCATGAAGGTCTCGGTCTTCTCTAGGGCGGAGAGGGGAGATGGGAAAGGAGTGAGCCTAGATATAGGACCTTAAAATATTATTTTTATTTCATAGTCACACATTGAAAACAATGAGTGCTAGCAAACTACCCTTCCATCCCCAAAACCGAGGTTGGGTGAAGAATAACTCACACCTAGGCCTCCTCCCCTATTTTTCTGTGCCTGCCCAGGTAACCCTAATCCTGAATTTAATGTTTAAATTTGGGCCAGGCACGGTGGCTCACGCCTGTAATCCCAGCACTCTGGGAGGCTGAGGGGGGTGGATCGCCTGAGCTCAGACATTTGAAACTAGCCTGAGTAAGAGCAAGACCCCATCTCTACTAAAAACAGAAACATAGCCAGGAATTGTGGCAGGGGCTTGCAGTCCCAGCTATTCGGGAGGCTGAGGCAAGAAAATGAGACTCTTTCTCAAGAATAAATAAATAAATAAATAAATTTCTCTTGCCTTTAAAAAAAAAGTTGATATATAAATGAAGATGGAAATGAGATATATTTGTGTTAAATGTCATAATGCTAAATTGTCTTCATTTTATTTGAGAATCTTATACAAAGGAATTACAGATGCAGCTTCTGCACCCACCACAGATATTCAGGTGGGAAAAAAACAATAAAAATAATACAAATAAAAACAAACAGCATAACTGTTTATATAAGACTTACGTTACATTAGGAATCACAAGTAACCTAGAGATGATGTAAATAAAGTACACGGAAGGATGTGTGTAGGTTATATACAAACACTACACCATTTTATAAGGAACCTGAGTATCCATGGATTTTGGTGCCCAAAAGTGTCCTGGAACCAACCCCCCAGTAGATATAGAGGGATGTCTGTATACATCCTTAGTTGCACATGATACATACATATATTTATTTAGACATCTATGTATATACTATAGCTATATAGAACTTATTTCTTTTTCTTTTCTTTCTTTTTTTTTTTTTTTGAGACAGAGTCTCACTATGTCACCCTCTGTAGAGTGCCATTGAGTCAAAGCTCACAGCAACCTCAAACTCCTGGGCTCAGGGTGGTGCCTGTGGCTCAAGAAATAGGGCACCAGCCCCATATACCAGAGGTGGTGGGTTCAGACTTGGCCCCAGCCAAAAAAAAAAAAAAAACTGCAAAAAAAATAAACAAAAAACTCCTGGGCTTAAGTCATTCTGTTGCATCAGCCTCCCAAGCAGCTGGGACCACAGATACCCTCCATAACACCCAGCTATTTTTTGTTGCAGTTGTCTTTGTTGGTTAGCTGGCCCAGGCCGGGTTCGAACCCGCCAACTTCGGTGTATGGCTGGTGCCATAACCACTGTGCTATGGGCACCGAGCCAACTTGTTTAAGAACCTTACAGAAGGCTCGGCATCTGTGGCTGAATGGGCTAAGGCACCAGCCACGTACACCTGAGCTGGCGGGTTCGAATCCAGCATGGGCCCGCCAAACAACAAAGACGGCTGCAACCAAAAAATAGCCGGGCGTTGTGGTGGGCACCTGTAGTCCCAGCTACTTGGGAGGTGGAGGCAGGAGACTCGCTTGAGCTCAGGAATTGGAGATTGCTGTGAGCTGTGATGTCACAGCACTCTATCCAGGGTGACAGCTTGAGGCTCTGTCTCAAAAAAAAAAAAAAGAACCTTACAGAAGAAAACTATATGGCTTTAGTTAAGATAGATTAGTTTAGTTCTAGTTAGACAAGATATATTATGCAATGTACTCTGAATGCTCTGGGCTATAAATGACAATGGCCATCTATAATCATTTCTTTTTTGTTTTTTGGAGACAGAGTTTCACTTTGTCACTCTCGGTAGAGTGCCATAGCGTCACAGCTCGCAGCAACCTCCCCTCCAACTCCTGGGTTTAGGTGATTCTCTTGCCTCTGCCTCCCAAGTAGCTGGACCACAGGCCCACCACAACACCTGGCTATATTTTGTTGCAGTTTGGCTGGGGCTGGGTTTGAATCTGCCACCCTCAGTATATGGGGCCAGCGCGCCACTCACTGAGCCACAGGCACCGCCCCATTTTTTTTTTTTTTTAGACAGAGTCTCACTTTGTCGCAATCGCCCCCCACCCCGCCAGAGTGCCATGGCGTCATAGCTTACAGCAACCTCAAACTCTTAGGCTTAAGCTATTCTCTTGCCTCAGCCTCCCAAGTAGCTAGGACTACAGGCACCTGCCACATTGCTCGGCTATTTTTAGAGAGGAGGTCTCACTCTGGCTCAGGCTGGTCTCAAACCTGTGAGCTCAGGCAATCAATCCACCTGCCCAGACCTCCCAAGTGCTGGGATTACAGGTGTGAGCCACCGTGCTCAGCCCAGCCATCTATCATCTTGGCAAAAATAATAATCACTCAAATGTACTAGGCCTATATCACAAGCCAGGTGAGATGCATTTTTCATTGAATACTCAAAAGAATCCTATTAATACAGGAACTTTTAGAATCCCTATTTTATTAATGCAAGTGTGAAAATGAGGCACAGGAAGGTATAGATTCTGGCCCAAGGCCGAACAGCAAGCCAGAATATGAAAACAGCCTGTCTGAGTCCAGAGACTTTGCTGTAGGCACTAAGCTGAAGTAGCTATTACTGGGAAGTAATCCTTTTCTGCCTTCCCAGATCATGGAGGACTTATTGCTCCTCAGGAAGTCTCCTGATCTGTTTTGGCCTTGGTAGAACGTTTTGAAGGCTTACACTGTGTCCCGGCCTGTTCTGGGAATTTCATGTGGATTTTCTCCTAGAATTCTCTAAGTGGCTCTAGGAGGTATTACATTTACCCCATTTTACAGGGGAGAAAAGGTGAGGCTCTAATGTTGCAAACAATGTAATGGGGACAATGATCAATTTTTTATTGTACCATTGAAATGCCAGAATTCCCTGTGGAGGGGATTTGGGGTCAGAATGCCTAGGTCCTAGAAACTGACCTTGCAGCCCCATCTTCTCAGGCTCCTCCAGGGCTAAGGTGAAGATCAGCATGTGTCTGGCCACAGATTCCAGATTATTCTCCAGCACATAAAACTGGAAGGATGGACAGAGCAAAATGATTCTGAGACCTGCTTCCTGGCTCCTAGGAGACCCAAGAGAATGGGCCCTCAGCCCCCTGCTTCCACTAACTCAGCAGTTCTGTACCTTAGCCCCCTCCTTCAAACACAGGAGCCTAGGTCCCCAGAACCCTCCTTCCCATCATTTCTCAGCAGACCTGATCCTTGGGCTCTTCCTCCCTTTGAAACCCAAGACTCATGACTCCAGTTTCCCAGCATCCACCTCCCACCTCCCTCAGACCCAGCATTCTCCAGTCCCTTCTTTCCTGGACCCAGGATTTTAAAATTCCAGTCTCCTCCTCCTTCAGGAACTTGGGAATCTGGGTCTTTCATCTTCCTTCCACGACCCCAGGGTCTTAGCTCACATTGAACCTCCTGCGTGGCCAGAGCGCTGCCCCAGCCAGAGTCTGCAGCAGGTGCCGCCCGTCCACGGAGCCCAGCAGCAGGACATCTAGCTCAGAGACCCTGTGTTCTGTATCTGCCTTTGAGTCCGGGTCCACAGGAGGACCTGGCAAGATAAGAAACGGCAGGGGCTGGTGACCATCCCAGCATACCCATAAACCCCGCCTAAAACGGTGGACTACAAATCCCAGCAGGCCTCGCACTCCCGGTGGGAGTTCGAAAGGGAACTGTGCCTCTAGGCATCCTGGGATTCGTAGTCCGTGGCTAGGACACCGGTGCTGCAGACGCGAGAGTGCGCTCCGCCGTTGGCGCATGGAGAACGTTAGCGTCCTGATGGACGCCGGGACTACGAGTCCTAAAGGGCAATCTAGACAGGCTGTGAAAGCAGCCGATGCATCAGATAGCGCATGCTGGAACTCACTTTCAGCCTGCAGGTCCAGCGCTGGGGACAGTCCCCACCAGGACACCGAGCCGAAACCTGTGCCAGAGCCTGCGGGTGTGGTCATCGCCCTGCAGGAAAGATATGCCACAAGTCCTCACACGTTGTTCACGCCAATTCCCTCTCACTACTCCTCACTCCTCGCCCCTTTCCGTTCACATGAAGCCTCCCTCACCTTTATCCTTCGAAATATCCCGGGACGATTCCTCTCCTTGCCCTGTGCGGAGCTTCTGTCTGGAGCCCCTGCGCAACTACTGTCCAGAGCGCCAGTCCTGTGTCCTATCATTCGGCCAATAGGAGCATCCGGGCTTGCCCCTCCGGTATCAACTGACCAATGAGAGCGATCAGAAACCTCCAACTACAAACTTTTGACCAATGGAAGCGCGAGGGCCAGTTTCCCAACGCCACCCAAAGATGCTTGGACGCGGTTGTCATGACGACGGCTCGGGGGGGAAGGGGCGGAGCTGGAAGGGAGTGGGGCGGAGTCTGGGTGTGTGACTCGCGTGCCCGGAGCTGGTTCAAATTTAGAGAGAAACAAACGGACTCTAAGGCGGGTGTGTGACGGGCGCCTGTTGTCCCAGCTACTCAGGAGTCTGAGGCAACAGCATCACTTGAGCGCAAGAGTTTGAGGTAGCTCTGAGCTGTGACGCGAGGGCACTCTACCAAGGGCGAAAATGTGAGACTCTGTCTCAAAAAAAAAAAAAAAAGAAAGAAATGCAATTTTGATAAATCTAAATTAAAGTGAGGTGGCCTAGCCAGGGGTCCTCAAACTACGGCTCACGGGCCACATGCGGCGGTGTGAATTGTATTTGTTCCTGTTTTGTTTTTTACTTCAAAATAAGATATGTGCAGTGTGCATAGAAATTTGTTCATTTTTTTTTTAATTATAGTCCGGCCCTCCAAAAGTATGAGGGACAGTGAATTGGCCCCCTGTTTAAAAAGTTTGAGGACGCCTGGCCTAGACTTTTCCTCCTCCACACTTTGCGCTTTACCAGCAGATCTTTTCACCAGGTGGGAAACAAAGTGCCATGCTGTGGCCAGCTAGTACAGGCACCTGGTCGCTATATTTTTAGAGATTTTTGAGCTTGTTATTGAGCACAGCCATTATTAGAAATTGAATTCTGTAATCTTTAAATTAAATACATTACATTAAAATAAGGGTAAAGCAAACTCATCACTTCCTACTTTTACTATATATTTTATTATTATCTATTTTACATCTGTTGTATCTGTATGAAGGAAATACTATTTTACTGCAATATTTTTAAAAAATCAAAAAGGCAAATTACAGCCTCTGGTTGGCTGTTTGTGTAAACAAAGTTTTATTAGAACCAAGGCCAGGATTATGGTTAGGCAGAGTCATGAAAGTGCAGGATAGGATCCTGTGTTTAAAATTTATTGGGTTTTTTGTTGTTGTTTTTTGGGTTTTTTTTTTTTTTTTTTTTTTGAGACAGAGTCTAAAGCTGTCGCCCTGGGTCAAGTGCCCTGGAGTCACAGCAACCTCAGACTCCTGGGCTCACTGGATTCTCTTGCCTCAGCCTCCAGAGTAGCTGGGACTACAGGTGCCCACCACAACACCTGGCTATTTTCTTTGTTGTTGCAGTTGTCATTGTTGTTTTAGCAGGCCGGGAACAGTTCAAACCCGCCAGCCTCAGTGTATGTGGCTGGCACCCTACCCACTGAGCTTATGGGCACCACCCAAATTTCTTGTTTTTTCTAATTTTTTTTATTTATTTATTTTGGAGACAGAGTCTCACTCTGAGTGCTGTGAAGTCTCCTCGCTCACAGCAACCTCAAATTTTTTTTTTTTTTGAGACAGAGTCTCAAGCTGTCACCCTCGGTAGAATGCCACGGCATCACAGCTCACAGCAACCTCAAACTCTTGGGTTTAAGTGATTCTCTTGCCTCAGCCTCCCAAGTAGCTGGGACTACAGGCGCCCTACATAACACCCAGCTATTTTTTTGTGGCACTTGTCATCCTTGTTTTAGCTAGCTCAGCAGGGTTCGACCCACCAGCCTTGGTGTATGTGGCTGGCGCCCTACCCACTGAGCAACAGGTGCTGCCCAACCTCAAACTCTTGAGTTCAAGCAATCCTCCTGCCTCAGCCTCTGCAGTAGCCAGGATTACAGGCACCTGCCATGACACTCAGTTATTTTTTTCTTTCTTTCTTTTTTTTGTTTTTGAGACAGAGCCTCGAGCTGTCACCCTGGGTAGAGTGCTATGGCATCACAGCTCACAGCAACCTCCAGCTCCTGGGCTCAAGCAATTCTCCTGCCTCTGCCTCCCAAGTAGCTAGGACTACAGGCAACCGCCACAATGCCTGGCCATTTTTTGGTTGCAGCCGTCATTGTTGTTTGGCGGGCCCAGGCTCCATTCCAACCCGCCAGCTCAGGTGTATGTGCCTGGCGCCTTAACTGCTTGAGCCACAGGTGCTGAGCCTAGTTTTTTTCTATTTTTAATAAACACAGGGTCTCACTCTTGCTCAGGCTTGTCTGAACTGAGCTCAAGGGATCCTCCTGCTTTGGCCTCCAATAGTGCTAGGTTTACAAGTGCGAGCCACTGCACCCAACTTGTGTTGAATTAAAATTTTTGTGAATGGGCTTCATTCATTTGGATTAATATTTTCAAGATTCATTCATACACGTACATGTCGAATCATGAATCAGTGGTTCCTTCTGCTTTTATGCAATATTCCACTGTATTTCTCCATTACCTCTGCAAGCTTCATTTCTTCTTGTCATTCAAATCATAGCCCAAACCTCACCTCCTTAGGATGGCTGTCCCTAACTTCCCTTTCTAAATTACCTGAGCCCTTTCTGGTTTTCTTCCAAGAACGGATTGCCATTTGTAATGCTTTAATAACTGTTAAGAATAAGAAGAATTATTGCTCTGCTTTCTTGTTGAGACAGGGAACCAGGGATCCAAATGTTATCATCTAAGTCAGAATAGGTTCAATCTCAGGATTTAGACACAGACTTCCTGACTGTGTGATTCTGAGCAAATCAGATAAATTCGATAAAGCATAGTTTTCATTTGTTAACTGGAAATAGTGACTGAGAGACCATGAGGCACAGGGCCTGGGTGGCTCCATCTTAACCGATGGTGGCAATTTTGAATACCATAGTCCAGCTAAGTTCCCAGATAAGCTATAAAAAATCACAAGCGGCCAACTCCCCTGGCCAAGTATAGAAACAGAACCCAACCAATCAGAGGCCGCCCCATTGTTCCCATACCCTAACCTTATAAATACCTGATCCCCCCCTATCCTTGGGGGTCTTTCAGCGACCTTCTGTGCCAGGCAACAGAGAGCCCATGCTCAAGTTTGTATAATAAAAACTCTTTTGTTCTTGCATCGGATTTGGCTCCCTGGGGGTCTGTGGATGCGGTACTCTGGGCACAACAGTGACCATGTGTATTTCATGAGGTTCCTGTGAGGATTATTATTGGCAGTAGTAACAATAATAGTATTAATATAATACATAGTGCTGTCTTCAAAAAACACCCCTCACACATATATACATACATGGGAAATTCTGTATTCATTTGCAGAAAATTTTAAAATCTCCTGGACATCATAACCTGTGCAACTGATCTGATTTCCCTTTTCCCATTGCCTACTAGGAAGTTCACAGGCAAGTTTGTTCTGACTTTGCTCCATTGTTTTAGCATGTAGGGTAACTTTGCCTCATTCTCCACTTACTCTGATACTCAGATAGCTCCTTTGACAAATTTTACAGACCTTTGACTACCACCCAAAATCCTGTCTGGAGACAAGGTAAGGGATAAACCAATGGAACAATTATCTTTGCTAGAAACAGACTGGGAGGCAGGACTCATTGAAAGAATGAGGTAAAGTTGGAAGCTTTGGCTTTCCCTGCTTAACGCTGCCCTTTCTTCCCAGCTCTCGATATCTACTTTGTCCCCCTTCCTTTTCTTTAAAGACAGAATCTCACTGTGGCTTCTGGCTCAAGTGATACTCTTGCCTCAGTTTTTCTATTTTTAGTAGAGACCGGGAAGGGGGGGGGGGCTCATTATTGCTCAGGCTTGTCTTGAACCCCTGAGCTCAACCAATCCACCCACCTCAGCCTTCCAGAGTGCTACAATTACAAGTGTGAGCCACTACCGGGCTCTACTTTGTTTCCTTGATGATTGTAAGTCCCTTGGAGTTAAGGTTTGTGTTTGCATCTACACTATGTCCCCAGCCATCCACCAGAAGACCTTAGGAAACATAGAAAAGATGGATGATAGAAGGAGAAAGAAAGGGAGGGGAGGAAGAAAAGAGTAAAGAAGGTGTGGAGAGTGGGCTGTGAGACTGGCAGGGCCCTCACAGCCTGGGGAACATTCAGAGAATGAACCCCCAACTGCTTCTCCTCCGTTACCAAAACAGCCATATTCCTTTCTTCCTGCTCCCTCTGCCAGAAGTCAGGTAGCCCTTTTTTGTCTAGTTAACTATGCAGATCCTTGAGATCTCCTCCCTTCTGTTTCTTTGTCATATGCTAACAAAGTTAAGTAGTAACCACTAAGTCACATAATTCTGCCTTGGTTTTGTTAACTATGCTGGGATCATTGTGATCTTTCCCTTCTTGCTTCTTGTCATATAACAAAGTTGAGTAGAAACCATTAACAAGATGGTTTGTCTTTGTTAAAGTTATTTACATATTTTCCCATTGTACTGTAAGACCCAAACTATGTCTTGTGTTTATGCTATTTCCCCACATTGTCTATGGTACCTCCCCCTGGACAACCCTGTACACATACTATAAAATGAAGCTGATTTTGTGCTTTGGTGCTGGTTGCAGCCATCAGCTCAGTCAGACCTCCCAATCCCATCCTTTGTTTCCATCTCTTCTCTTATGCTGTATTTTTCTCAGTCCCCACCAATTCCACTCTGATTCACTCCCCTTCCCCATGATGGTTCAAGACAAGAAGGGAGTGATAAAGCAAGGTAGGGATGCAAATACCAGCATGAAAATCCTTTTTGACTCACTGGTGAGGGAACAGATGAATTCATGAATAAGGGAATTCTCATGACTTCCCACAGCAAACATGCCGCAGGTATTATTATTATCACAATGTTTTCAGGTGAGGAAAACAAGGCTCAGAGAGGTGAGTGAATGAGTATATGTGTAAATAAATGAGTGTGTAAATAAGTGACAGCATGAGAGGGTAGGCGGTGGGTGGGATTCCCCTAGTGGGTTTCCAGTGTGAAAAGCACTCACATGGCCCTGTGTGCTTTCATTCCTGGAGATGGGGTTCCCTTTGGGGTACCCAGGCCCTCCACACACCCACCAAGGAGCATGGGTCCACGTCACCGAAGTTGCTGAATATTTATTTGGCCCCAGAAGCAGGGCAAGGATCAGTGGGAAAAGCGGCTTGGTGGAAAAAGGGATAGTAAATGGGAGCGCTGATTGTCGGAGGGTAGGAGTCTGGGGCTGAGAACCAGACTGCTGCCCCTCCTGCCAGGGGTCCCTGGGGCTTCCAGGTGTGAGTGGGCAGTGCTGTTAGCAGGTTGTCATGTTTGGCATAATAGGGGGTGAGAGGCAGGAGTGGATCAGATGGTGGGGGTGGGGAAATAGGGGGACCCAGTAGTCAGAGAAGGCTTCAAAAGGTAGCACTGGGCTTGGCTTTGGCCAGTCTCAGGAGTCTGGGATCAGCAGCCAGAGTCCAGGCTTGGCCAGGAGCTTGGGGTGAGGATCAGGGTGCAGGCAGCAGCCTCACTCGGTCAGGGGGCCACAGTGAGTGCCACTGGGCAATGGGCCGCCGCGGGTTGGCCAGCATGTCTGCCCAGTGCCGCAGGCCAGCCCCACCTGCAGCTGCCCCTACAGCCACCCTCCCGATGGCCTCGTTCTTGCCCAGCTTGTCATAGTCCAGCACGGTCAGCTCCACCTGGACCCTCTGGGGTGGGTAAAAAAGGTAGAGAGGAGACAGGAGAGTGAGGAAATGAGGCTCTGAGAGGGGGTCCAGTGTCAGCTCTCACAGCTAAGGTCATCTCTGCAGACTGTACTAAAGGCCTTGCTAGAGGAGCTGAGTACAGGGCAGTGGGTGGGAGACAGAAGGGACAGGCTTGTGGTGAGAAGTGTGCTCTGCAGCCTTCCTTCCCTGGCAAGCAGGTTTCTAAGGAAATGAACCTTCAGGACCCCATTACTCAGTGGCTAAGGAGCCTTCTTAGGGAACAGGCTCTGAACAGGGGCAAAGCTTCAGAACTTTCACATGGGGCAGAAAGCTTTAGGTCTGGCTAGACCCTGTCTCTAAAGGGGCTTGGGAAGTTTCTTCTCAGTTTCTGGGGGAAGTACCCCATTATGCTTAGATGGAGGGGCAGGTGGTCTAGCTTAGGGCTGGCAGAATGCTCATGCCCAATTTTAAGGAGACCCTTTTTGTTTTTTCTAGAGACAGTCTCACTTTATCACCCTTAGTTGAGTGCTGTGGCATCACAGCTCACAGCAACCTCCAGTTCCTGAACTTAGGCGATTCTCTTGCCTCAGCCTCCCGAGTAACTGGGACTACAGACGCCCACCACAATGCCTGGCTATTTTTTGTTGCAATTTGGCCAGGGCTGAGTTTGAACCTGCCACCCACAGTATATGGGGCTGGTGCCCTACCCACTGAGCCACAGGTGCTGCCCAAGACTTTCTTTCTTTCTTTCCTTCTCTTTCTTTTTTTGAGACAGAATCTCATTATGTCGCCCTCGGTAGAGTGGCGTGGCATCACAGCTCACAGCAACCTCAAACTCTTGGGCTTAAGCTATTCTCTTGCCTCAGCCTCCCGAGTAACTGGGACCACAGGCGCCCACCACTTTTTTTTTTTCTGACAGAGCCTTACTTTGTCACCCTCAGTAGAGAGCTGTACCATCATAGCTCACAGCAACCTCAATCTCTTGAGCTCAAGTGATTGATTCTCTTGTCTCAGCCGCCCTCATAGCTGGGACTACAAGTACCCACCACAACACCCAGCTATTTTTGTTTGTTTAGCAGGCCCAAGCCGGTTCATACCCACCAGCTTTGGAGCACGTGGCCTGCGCCCAGCCAAGACCTCTTCTTTCTTTTTTTTTTGAGACAGAGCCTCAAGTTGTCACCCTGGAGAGAGTGCCGTGGCATCGCAGCTCACAGCAACCTCCAATTCCAGGGGTCAAGCGAGTCTCCTGCCTCTGCCTCCTAAGTAGCTGGGACTACAGGCACCCGCCACAATGCCCGGCCATTTTTTCTGGTTGCAGCTGTCATTGTTGTTTGGCAGGCCTGGGCTGGATTCGAAACCGCCAGCTCAGGTGTACATGGCTGGAACCTTAGCCTGTTGAGCCACAAGCACCAAGCCCTCTTCTTTCAATGGGTGGGACAATCTGGTCCTCACAGGAGGAAACTTAGATTGATAACATAATCTCCCCTGTCCCCCCTCTTCCTGATTTCTAGGGAGATGTTACATAGTCTCCCCTCATCTAAAAACAGGGGTTTGGCTCGGTGCCTGTGGCTCAATGGGCTAAGGTGCCAGCCACATACACCTGAGCTGGCGGGTTCGAATCCATCCTTGGCCCGACAAACAACAATGACGGCTGCAACCAAAAAATGGCCAGGCGTTGTGATGGGCGCCTGTAGTCCCAGCTACTTGGGAGGCAGAGGCAGGAGACTTGCTTGAGCCCAGGAATTGGAGGTTGCTGTGAGCTGTGACGCTACGGCACTCTCTCCAGGGTGACAGCTTGAGGCTCTGTCTCAAAAAATAATATAATAATAAAAATAAATAAAAAGGGGTTTCTCCAGGGTCCGTTCTCTGGGGGAAGAGTTGTCCTGGCAGAGGCCAAAGGCAGCTCTGAACTCACCTGGACTTGGTCACAGGGCACCTCGAAACTGAAAGCCTCATTATAGTAGGGGTTCAGAGTGTTCTTCTTGATGGTAGTTTTCTTCTTCCGTACCTTTTTGCCGCCCTGCAGCAGGTGGACCTTGACATACGGATCTGGGGAGAAGGAGCAGTTTTATAGCCCCCCACTGCCGAGCTCCCAGACCAATGTAGAGACCACCCACACACTCCTCAGGTCTGCTCTCTGTGCCAGAATCTGCCCCCATGGTAGCCTGGATGTCCCTCTCCCTCAAGAGACCCTCAGGGTACACAAACTGTCAGAACAACAGAACCCATCTCCACCTCCACACACCTGAGAGTCCTCCTACATCCATCTTCTTCAGGTTTTTGGCCTCCAGGACGATGACGGTGAGCTTCCCGGCCGTAGGGACATAGCGGAGGGAGAAGCAGATGTCTCCTAGTTTCTCTTGCTGAAAGAAAGGGAGGGCCCCATCACCAGAGGCCTGGGGCCACATTCATCCCACCAGGGCTCCACATCTATCCCGCTCTTTCTTCCCTCTCCCACACCTTTTAAGGGAGTGGCCACCCAGAGGTGCAGTTCAAGGGGATGCATGGGCTCTTCCCATTGGATCAGATGACACGCGCCCCGAGGGTCCGGGAGGCCTGTGATCTGACTGGCCCTGGGCGGTGGTGGGCGGTGCCTATCCTGGGAACGTGGCCGAGTGCTCACCTCCTCCCGCGGAGCCGCCTGCAGCTCGCCCCAGGCCTGCACTGGCCGCCCCAGGTCCACGGAGCTCATTGGGACCCGCACCTCCCCAATGGCATCGTTGCGAGAGAAGCGGTCAAAGTCATACACTGACATGACTAACACCCTGCCTCCCAGCTCCACGTAGGGGACCTGCATATGGTGGGGGGGGGGGCACGGAGAGATCATCAGGAGGGGAAGGTGCCGGAAAAAGAGGAAGGAGAGGAAGTGTGGTACAGCACTCACAGGTGGTAGCCCTTGAATGGGGCAGCAAGGGTCTAACCAGGGGTCCTCAAACTACGGCCCGCAGGCCACATGCGTTGGTGTGAATTGTATTTGTTCCCATTTTGTTTTTTACTTCAAAATAAGATATGTGCAGTGTGCATTGGAATTTGTTCATAATTTTTTTTTTAAACTAGTCCAGCCCTCCAACGGTCTGAGGAATAGTGAATTGGCCCCCTGTTTAAAAAGTTTGAGGATGCCTGGCAGTAGTTCTCAACCTTCCTAATGCTGCAGTCCTTTAATACAGTTCCTGTGGGTCTCAACCTACAGGTTGAGAACCACTCAAGGGAACAGTTGCAGGAGGGTGTCTATGGAACCCAAAAGGGATGGCCCAGGGACCAAGGCAACAGCCCAGGGGTCATAAGTGCCCCCAGGGAACTATTTTGGGTCCAGTGGGATAGCCCCTAGAGCTGGTAGCTGCCACCTGAGTTGTGACTGGTTCCAGAAACAGCCGAATGGGTCAATCCCCAAGATTCCAGAGAATAGGGACAGGCTGTGGAGCATGGGGCACTGAAGGCAGGAGCTTACCTTGAAAGCAAAGGTCTCCCCAAAGTGTGGGTTCAGCGTCTGCCAGTGCACTTTGGTCTCATGCCGCCTCCGCTTGTCTGGCAGCAGGTAGACCCTCACGTAGGGGTCTGAGGAACCACCGAGGTCCAAGGCTGCTAATCCCTCAGCTTGTAGGATGCCCACCAGCAGCTGCAGATGCCCAGCATGAAGGGTGGGGAGAGGAACACTGGTCTTAGCCTTACTTCCAAGGTCTTCTTTTGGAAGGGGCTGGAACCCTTCTTTCACACCCACCTGGCCACTCTGGAAGTCGTAATCGAGTGAGTACTGCAGTCGGCCTAGCTCATGCTTCTCTACCACCTGCTGCCCCAGCCCGGATGGTGCTGGTTCTAGCTCCTCCACTTCTGGCTGCACCTTAGGGAGCCAGGGGTAAGGGCAGGTGAAGTCTTCCCCTGACAGCAGTAGCTTTCAGGCTCAGAAGCACCAAGGGAGGCTCTCAGATCCCTTAGGCTATACCTGAGCCCTGTCAGACCAAGTAGAATCAGTGTTTGATTAGTGATGTCTGCTGTGGATGCAGAATAGGTATATACAGTATGCCTAGACTGAGACAACAAGTGCTGATACAGGATTGATGCAGATTTTATTTCACATGCTAATGGATGTATTGGGGTGGTAGCTTAAATTGCTCTGTTGATTGGTAATTTTGCTACACCCAAGCAGGAAGAAGAAATGGAATATTTACTAATACTTAGTAATTCTAAAACAGAACAACAAAAACAGGTGTCTTCTTAGCCTAGGCCAGCAATTTTCAAAATTCAGTGTGACAAGAATTCTCTTGAGAGCCTGGGAAAATGCCTGGGGTCACCTCTTCAAGATTCTGATACTGTGGGTCAGGCTAAATCCAGGGTTTGCATTTTGAGAACCTGAAGTGTTTCTCATGCAGATGGTCTTTGAACAAGTGGCTTAAGGGATACAAGTGGGGGGCTAGATACCAGGACCCTCAATGGCATCCATAATGGATAATAATTATAACAACTATTTATTGAAAGGGAAGGAAGGGAAATACTAAGTTAGTGACCAAGAATGTGAGGCTCAGAGAAGAATAGTGAATTTCCCGAGGCTACACAGCCGGGAAATGGTCCCTCTGGGTTGGAAATGTAAGGCTGTATGGCTCCCAGGGGAGCATTCCACTCTGCACTTAGGGTTTTAATGTTCGGATTCTATGGCGTCCTTTTGTTTTCCACTCCAAAGGCCTCTTCCAAAGCATATCTTTCATTCTCTCAAGACTGCTGCACCTGCCCCCACCCTGGTCTCCTCAACCCAAATCTGTCCCTCATAAAGGTTCCAGGAATTTATCATGAAGCCCACCTGACCCTGTCCCTCTCCTGCTTAAAAAATTTCTATAGCTCTCAAATGGCCTCCTTATGAGGATACTTTGCTCCAGAGCACAGTATATCTGCACTCCATGCCCCAGCTGTTGTGAAAAATGACTCTTGGTTCTCCAAATGTGCCTCAGAATCCAAATGTCAGGCCTCAACACTCTACTCCTTTGACTACAATATCCTTCTCCCTCCTCTCCATTAACTCTGTCCCTTGGGTTTCAACAAAGAAGTCAGCTACTAGGAAGCCTCTATCTGACCCTCTGGGCTGCTGGTGCTTTCTTCTCTGCACTCCTATACAACCCTGGTCTGCCTCAAATATGGCACATATCAGCTTGTATTGTGAATGCCTGTGTTTCCCTCACCAGACTGGGAAGTTCTTGTGAACAGTGACTAGTTGTGACCCAGATGTAGGTTCCCCAGAGTCCTGTTGAGGGCTAGACAGACATCTTATTAGAAGATGAGCCAATAAGGTGGGTTTAGGAGAAAAGGGAGCAGGGACTGAGGCTGGCTCAGCCCTGGAGGGGTGTAGGGTGTAAGAAGACGCAGGGTTGAGGGGCTGGGCCAGGCCACACCTTGTCTATGTAACTCTGGCCCAACTTCTTCACTTCCTGAAAGTGGAGCTGGGCTTGGGCCTGGCTCTTCTTCCCCATCCGCCTCCGACAGCGCTTCCGGTAGAGACAGAAACAGCAGCTGCAGACCAGGACGACTGAGACTAACACAATGGTGGCCAGGGCCCAGAGGGGCACTGCAAGGGGGTGGAGACAACACACACTGAGGCTCTGGGAAGCAGGCTCAGTATCCACTACACGTGGAAGCCAAAATCAAGCTTCACTTTTCCTCCTGCCATTTCCATTCCATTTTTCCCAATGTTTTCCATACAACTGATCAGGCTGACGCCATCAGGATTTGCATATTAGTTCCACCTTCCTTTCCATCCCTACTGTAATTCCTGCTCACCCTCTGATGCTTTTAGGAGAAGCCCAGCTCCTCCCCGGGCGTCAGTTATTTGTGAAGGCGAGGTAGACCTTCCAATTCTGAGATCCCTTCCACGCCACACCCCTTGATCGGTTCTGGTTTTTCTTGCAAACCCTGTTAGCTACTTTTCCCCATTTCCTTCACATTCCAGCTCAGGATGCTGCCCAAGAATGTGAGCCAGATTTTCCAGCTCGCCAGCCCGCGTACGCCCGTCTGGTTCCCGCCCCTGAAAATCCAGGCCCGGCTTTCCCTCCGGTCTGCGCCCGGGTCCCGCTCACCGGATCTGTGGCTGATGCGGCTGGAGTCCGGCGGCGTGTCGGACGCTGGAGGCCCTGGGGTTGGAGGCTCCGGGAACATGGCAGCGCGGTCCAACAGTCCTTTCTATGAAGGCACTCAAATGCCCCAGTCCCCAAACTACCCCCAGGACATCCATTGACTCCTCTGCACAGCAGAGACTTCAACTCCCATGGTTCCCCGCGCGGCCGCCATGCACGGACCCAGCTGACAGCGTGAAACGTGCAGGAAGCCATAGCTTCAGCCTCCCCGCCACTGGGGCGGTCATTTTCCGGAGGAGAGGGTCCAGGACTTGGCTCGATCCCAAAGGGATGCCCTCTCCCTCCAAAGCAGCCCCAGGCACCCCGCTAACTTCTGCCCTCCTCTCCCTCCCCAGGACCTGGTGCGGAAATGGGCGAAGGTGCGCGTCGGGACCAGCGAACCGCGTTGCCCAGAGCAACTGCCTAGCTGTACTTGGGCAGGGTGGGAGCAAAGCTAGTTGCCTGGGAAACGGCCTGTTGCCATAACAACGGGCGGGGCTGACGCATAGACGCGGAGTCCTGACTGAGGCAGGTTCTCTACCCGCGCGGTTCGTGCCTGGGACCTCCTGGCCCGGATCCCGGGGTCCCGCGTGGGTGGAGAGGGGGCAGCCTGCGGTCCGTGCTGCCATAGCCGGCTCCTCCCTCCGCATCCAACCCCTGGAGCTCAGGCGCAGTTTCCCTCTTCCCTTTACTCATTCTTGCTGTGGGGTGGGTGGGGGCGACTCTTCCCGGCCCCCCATGTCCTCCCGGGCCTGTTGATCTCTGCCACGCATCCCGCCCTCTGTCTTCACACATATTGCCTTGGTCCGCCTCTGTCTCTCGACCCCAAATAGGTGTGTTCGCTAGCTCTGTCTCCCCGGGGAGACAGTGTGTCTATGCCTATTTTGCCTGTCACCTGGCTTCTGTCTCCCAGGACCTGTCCCCCTCCCCCTCCGCCCACTCCCCATACTCTGGCTCTTTGTTTTCCCCACACCGACGTCGCGTCTCTCCCAATCTCCCGGTTTCAGGCTCCAGCCTTTCCAGTGTTTCCGCTGGTCCCTCCCAGCGTGCCCCTCACAACCACCTTCTCTCCTTCTAGAGATGGAGATGAGGATGGGGCTTAGGGAAGGGATTCCAGCAGCTCCTACCTGCACGGCAGCTGATCAGGACCTCCCGGAGACAGCTAGGCGCCGGCCCCGCCCGCACGTGGGAGGTGGCGCTGTCCCGCGTGCTGATCCTGGAGCTCCGCGGGGAGGGAGCGCGGCTGAGCGGAGCCAGGTCCGAGGGTGTTGGGTGAGTGTGTGTGTGTGTGTGTGTCTTGTGTTCGGTCCGGGGATAGACGGAAAGCCCCGCCCTACTCCTCAGCCCGCCCCCACCCGAGAACCCCGGTGACGCCCACTAACGTTTATCCTGATGCCTCAGATTTTCTGCCTCCCGGTCCAGCCATCAGCCATCCACACCGCTCCCTTTGCCCCTTTGTCTCAAATCACACACACACACTGTATAGACCAAAGAACTGGGTGGCAAGATGCCTAGCCCTAGGACCCAAGCGACCCATCTGGAGATCCGAGTGTTCAGATACCCATCATAACAGCCCCCAGACATCACCCTCCAATTCCTCCTAACACCAAGGCCCCATGAAACGCACCCCCTGGCTGTCCAGACCCTGGATACAGACATCTGGAGCCAGCCTTCCTCCGGGAGGCATGACCATCCAAACCTACATTTTTTCAGGTCCACACTGGTGGATCCCTCTAATTCCTGCCCTGAGATGTTTGCCTCTGTACTAGATATCAGAAACTCATCCCTGCCCCAATGTCATTTCTAGACCCATCAACCCACTGGAACAACCATCTCTGGGGAGAACAGTGATTTAATAAATTATGGGATAGAAGGGAAAATACATGCAAATGTGAGGCTCAGGGAGACTTCAGGCAGCGGAGCTCCCTCCAAGCCCAGGTCTTAGAAGACTGATTTGTTTTCTGCTGTGAAAGTGGGGCAGGATCCTGCCTGCTCTTGCTCCTTGGGTAGGCAAAATTCCAGACCCTAACTCCTTCCTTCCTTTGAATCCAGGTTCCAGCCTCATTCTTCCTGCACCCCTCCCTCCTCCTACCCCACTTCCTTCTCCCTCAAAGAACTAGGAAATCTAAGCTACCACCCTTCTGCTTCTATGACAAGTCAGAAATCTGGGTCCTCACTCCCCTCAGGTTTAGGTTCCCAGTCCCTCTTCCCACAGGGGCTAGGAGTCTGGGCCCCTCACCCTCTACTCCTTCAGGAATCTGGGCTCAAGTGGGGATCCAAGCCCAAGTGTAGCCAGGCTGCCTTCTCAGTGCTCTCTCGTAGCTCAGGCCTCCATCTCCTGGGCCTGGATGGCAGCCACATTCTCATAGATGAGATCTGCCACACTGTCATACTCAGCCTCCCTCTCAGCCAGGGCTGACAGCTGGAGAGCCCGTAGGATGCACTGGTGCAGGAATACATACTGGGCCTGGGGAGGAGGTGCAGGGAGTGAGGGGTGTCCTCCCCCTGCCTGGGTTGCTTTGAGTCCCAGGGTCCCATATCCTTTTCCCCCACCTTTACCCTGGGTCCCTCAGGGGCTCCATCACCTCTGTCTGCACCATCAGTGGCCGGCTTTCTCTCATCTTCCTCACGAAGCTGAAGGGCCCCACAAGGCCCTCGCACTCCAGCTGCCGGAGTAGGACATCCAGGGCAATGAGGGTGCCGGTGCGGCCCACACCAGCACTGGCAGGACAAGGAAAAGGATCAGATCATGGGAGCAGTAGAGTCTGGAGCCTTGGCTGACTGGAGGGGTATCCTTTGGAGTAAGGACCATAACTATGCCTTGAGCTCTTTCAGTCCAGCAGACCTTGTTCTAATTGAAAATGATGTGCCCTTTTCACTCTTCCCAAGACTAAGAAGTAGGCTCTATTAGCATGCCCATTTTAGATGGGGAAATGGAGGGAAGTGGATCTCACATCCCAGGTTACTCAGTTGATAAGTGACAGAGTCAGGGTTCAAACATAGAAGATGAACTCCTGAAGTAATCATTTTTAAATTTCTTTAAACATAAAACTAACTATTTTATTTGTTTTTTTGAGAGACAGGGTCTCACTCTGTCACTCAGGCTGGAGTACAGTGATGGATGTAGTCACAGCTCACAGAAACCTAAGACACCTGGGCTCAGGAGATCCTCCTGCCTCAGCCTCCCAAGTAGCTGGGACTACAGGTGCCCGCCACAACACCCAGCTAATTTTTCTATTTTTAGTAGGGACAGGGGTCTCACTCTTACTAAGGTGGTTCTCCAACTCCTGAGCTCAAGCAATCCTCCTGCCTTGGCCTCCCAGAGTGCTGAGATCACAGACATGAGCTACTACACCTGGCAAAAAATTAACGATTTTAATGCAAATAGTCCAGTGGTATTTAGCATACTCACAACATTGTGCAACCACTGCCTCTATCTAGTTGTAAAACACTTTCATCACCTCAAAAGGAGACCCCATATCCACTAAGTGGACACTCCCCATTCTCCCCACCTCCCTTCAGCCCTGGAAAGCACTAATCTGTTTCTATTTCTGTTGATGACCTACTCTAGACAAGTCACAGTAATTGAATCATATAATGATGCAGCGCTGAAATGGGAAGGATGAAGTGGATACTGCCTGTAATCCCAGCACTTTGGGAGGCCAAGGCAGGAGGATTGCTTGAGGCCAGTAGTCTGAGACCAGTCTCAACAACATGGTGGTGCCCTGTCTCTACAAAAAACAAATTAATAAGTAAAATGGGGCTCGGCGCCTATGGCTCAATGGGCTAAGGCACCAGCCACGTACATCTGAGCTGGCGGGTTTGAATCCAGCCTGGGCCCGCCAAACAATGACAGCTGCAACCAAAAAATAGCTGGGCATTGTGGTAGGCACCTGTAGCCCCAGCTACTTGGGAGGTTAGGCAGGAGAATCGCTTAAGCCCAGGAATTGGAGGTTGCTGTGAGCTGTGATGCCACAGCACTCTATCCAGGGTGACAGCTTGAGGCTCTGTCTCAAAAAAATAAAATAAAATAAGTAAAATGGGGAAGAAACTTTTGTCATGCAGCTGTGCTGAGGATGAGCAAGACTGGCTGAATGATGCATGATGTCAACTACTCTTGAAACCAGAGTCCCAGTTTCAGAGGCAATCACCCCATACAGAGCAAGCTCCCCTCCTCATCCCCTAATGTTTGCATTTGGGTGAAAACTGACCTGCAGGACTGCAGCCTAAGTAAGTATCAGGAGGGCTGTTAATGGGAGCTTGAGCACAGGGCAGGTTTCAAATGTTTCTCCAACTCTCCACCTGCTTCCTGCTCCCTCTCCTTATACCTTCTATCCCTTCCCCTTTCCTTTTCTTTCTTTTCTTTTTTCTTTTTTTTTTTTTTTCTTTGAGACAGAGTCTCACTATGTCATCCTTGGTGAAGTGCTGTTGCGTCACAGCTCACAGCAATCTCATACTCTTGGGCTTAAGCGATTCTCTTGCCTCAGCCTCCCAAGTAGCTGGGATTACAGGCGCCAGCCACAATGCTTGGCTAACTTTTGTTGCAGTTGTCATTGTTGGTTAGCTGGCCCGGGCCAGTTTCAAACCCGCCAACTTCAGTGTATGTGGCTGGTGCTGTAACCACGGTGCTACAGGCGCTGAGCCCCCTTCCCTTTTCATCTTTCCTTTCCATCCTTTGATCCACGTCTTCCTTCCACATCTTCTATGAGCTCCCCAGAGACCATCTAACAATAGCATTGTCTGACCACAGGTTCTCCCCCAGGGAGGGGTCTGGCCCTCACCTGCAGTGCACAACGGGTGGGCCCCCCTGCATGGCCTCCTGGTCCAGCCACTGCCGAAGCATCTTCCAGAAGGCCAGCAAGGGGTCTGGGGAGTGAGGAACACCATGATCTGGCCAGGCCAAGTAATGGAATTGACGCACGGATAACATCTTCTGCTCCTCCACCTGGAAGGGAGAGGGAGAGCACTAGGGGAGGACTGTGGGGAGGCCCATGGAGGGAAGAGGGAGGGACTTACCTGGAAGACCTGCAGATCCCGCACTGCCCACGTCTCTGTCACCTGCTCACCCACCAGGGTCACTCTCAGGTGTCCATGGGTGCAGGATTGAGCATCCAGGGGCCAATAATGCTCACACTTCACCTGGGGAAGGATGGGGGCTCATCTGTTCAAATCCCCCCTGCTCTGGCAAGACCCATGGGCCACCAGCCATAGATCTAGCCAAGAGAACCTCCCACCCCAAGGTCAGTGGGATCCACTTCACAGTTCATGTGTGGAGCAGCAGATGGCCTCGGGGTGGGAGGGGTCCACATTGAAGATGTTTGGGGTTATACTGGAGTGACCAGTGAGGTCTCCATAGAGATCTACATTGGACCAGTGTCTGCCACAAGGTCACAGGCTAAAGCTCAGAGTCCAGCACCCAGGACTCTCTTCTCACCTGGCCCGACTCCATGCAATTAGTCAGCATAACCAGGGTGTGACTCTGCTGTTCCCATACCAGGCGCCAAAAGTCCCCCACGGTGTGTGGCAGGGGGCCCTGGGCTGCAATGAACTCCTGGGGGCTCCAGAGACCCTAATTGAGGAAAGCAGGTGTGACAAGGGGGCCTTGGGCAGCCTGCCTTGACCCTTAGATCTTCAGGTTCGCTGGGCACCCTCTGGTCCCAACCACCACCTTACAGGCATGAAGCTGGCGTTGATGTAGTCAGAGCCTGGCTCCCCGTGGAGGGGCTTCAGGGGCACCCGGGACCAGTCGTCTGGGAGAGGCCAGCATGAGTGATGCCGAGAAGCCAGTGAGAAACAGAGAGGTAGAGACAAATTGGAGACCCAGGGACAGAGGTCATGCCCAGACGTAGAGAGACACTGGGAGTCATGCAAGGATGGAGAGGGGTGGAGGGACCTTGGCTGAGGGAGGCAGGAAACCTCTCACAGGAGGTCAGGGAAGAGGATTGGGTTGAGGTGTGTCCTAGGGCCGGGCTGAGGATGAGGACAGTGGGAGCCTGAGACTCACAGGGCAGAACGTTTCTGTAGCGGTTCTTTGCACTGTTCTCTGGAGCCGAGGCCACCATCTGAGACTGGCCGTGGCCCTCCAGGGCCAATTGCTGGGGGCAGAGGCAGAGAGGAGTGCATGGTACTGGACTTTCTCTACCTCCCCTGGAGGAGGCCCCTGAACACCCCTTGCCTTCTCCAGCATCATCCCTTGTTTATCCTTTGCACCCTGGTGTTCTGTAGCATCCACAAACAACATAGCTGTGCCACCCACCCTGCGGGTTATCTGAGAGGGTTTAGGGAACCATGGGGTCTGCTTCAGGAAGATCAGGGAAAACAGATGTTCACAGGGGTTGAGGGAGGTTATTTCAGCACTGACACATCGTTATTTGAAGACTTCAAGGACTTTATTAACCGTGCCTGAGAGTTTCTGCTTGACTGAATGAGGTATGTGTTGCTGCTTTTGCTTAAACCCAAAGGGTGTAGGAAGGTCTAGGGTGTGGTCTGGGCCATACTCAGCCGAGCTCAGCCCCTCTGTCCTCACCCACCTGGTACTCTTCTGCAAAGCCATAATTGCTGTCCTTCTCATTCCTCCTGACGTGGTCAGCGAAGTCTTTGGCCAGGATGTCCCCTGGGAAGCTGTGGATTGGGGTGGGAGAGAAAAGATTCCCACCTTGAATCCTGTGCTCTTGGGATAACATAAAAACTGTTTTTGATCTATCAATGACACTCCTGGCTATGTGACCAAAAGAAATGACAGCCAGGAGTGGGAGAGCTACTTGCACTCATATTCACAGCAGCAGCAGCCGTGATAGCCAGAAGGTGGAAGCAACCTAAGTATCCACACATGCTGCAACACAGATGAACCTTGAGGATGTTACGCTAAGTGGAATAAGCCAGTCACAAAAAGATGAATAATGCATGATTCTACTCATGGGGGTACCTGGAGTTGTCAGATTCAGAATGGTGGGTGCCACGAGCTGGGGGAGCAAGACGGTGGGGGTGTTGTTTAACAGACACAGAGCTGCAGTTCTTCAAGATGAAAAGAGTTCTGGGAATGGATGGTGGTGACAGCAGTAACTTAAAAATGGCTAACGTGGCCAGGCGTGGTGGCTCATGCCTATAATCCTAGCAGTCTGGGAGGCTGAGGCAGGAAGATCTCTTGACCTCAGGAGTTGGAGAACAGCCTGAGCAAAGCGAGACCCCATCTCTACTAAAAATAGAAAACTCAGCTGGGCATTGTGGCAAGCACCTATAGTCCCAGCTAATGAAGAGGCTGAGGTAGGAGAATCACTTGAGCCTAGGAGTTTGAGGTTGCCGTGAGCTATGACACCACACTACTCTACCCACAGTGATAGAGTGAGACCGTCTAAAAAACACAAAACAGAATCAATGCAGTAACAGATTGGAGATGCTATCTGAAGTATATGGCATGGGGTTGGGGTCGCCTTTACTTGGGTAATTAGGACAGATTCTATGATGAAAAATAAGCTGAACACCACCTTCCTCACATCTCCCGCATTTATTCTGCACCATGTACCTGCATTGGATGACCAGGATGGCCACTGCCTCCATCTATACATCTGTAGTTTGTGCCATTGTTTTTTCTTTTTTAGACAGTATCTCACTTTGTCACCTGGGGTAGAGTGCCTGGACTCATTCCATGCTTTTGTGCCATTCACAGGCCATCACACTATCTCCCAACTTCACTTCTCGCCCCCACCCCTGCACCTCTCCTCCATATCAAACCCTGGGCATCCTTCCAAAACACATCAGTGGTCCAACCTAAGGAAAAGTCAAAAGCATGGAGACATTTGTGCAGTTTCTCCTGAACCCTTGAGCTGCGTATCCACTTGCCCATTCAATATCTCCTCCTGAAGGTCTGAGAAGCCCCTCAAACGTCATGTCTCCACAACTCAGTTCCTGATTCTATTTTTTTTTTTTTTTCATTCCTAGAGACAGAGTCTTAGTTTGTCACCCTCGGTAGAGTGCTGTGGTGTCACACAGCTCACAGCAACCTCCAATTCTTGGGCTTAGACGATTGTCTTGCCTCAGCCTCCCAAGTAGCTGGGACTACAGGCACCCGCCACAACACCTGGCTATTTTTTGTTGTTGCAGTTTGACCAGGACCTGGTTTAAACCCGCCACCCTCGGTATATGGGGCCGGAGCCCTACCCAAGGAGCCACAGGCGCTGCCCTATGCCTTTATTCTTTTGACGCCGGCAATTCATAATAGGTGGGAGAGGAGTAAGGTGAGATTCAGACGGTGGGACCTTCCTATGGGAACGACGCGCAAAGCCTCACCCCTGCCCGGGTTGCGAGGGGGGGGTCCCCTAGCCGCCTCGCGGGCCTTGGCTTCAGCAGCTGGTGGCAAGTCCCATCCCTTCAGCTGGCGAACGCTTCTGGGCATCCACGGGGCGCAGACCCAGTCGCCGCCGGTGGTGCTCCAACTCCCTGGCCATCGCTGCGCGTGTGTAGTAGTCACAGCTCTCCGGCCTCCGTCAGCGCGAGCCACAGGCGGATGTCCCCAGCTCGGGGTCTCGTGCACCGAATCTTCCCGGGAACAAGCGGGCAGGTCGGCGGCGACTTTTGCTGCGAAGGGGCGCCTGCGTCTTCACTGCTAAGCCTCAGCCTCCTCCCCGGGAAACTGTCCGCTACAAGTCCGAGTAGTCACGGTCACCGCCCCCCCGCCCCTCCGCCCCCGCGCCCCCGCGCCCCGACTCCGGGAAAACAGCTTTCGGCCAGGCTGAGGTCCCGGCGGTGAGGGCGGAAGTGGTAAGACTGACGTGTCCTGGGCTGCTTTCCTGATCGCCGGGAGGACCCCCCGCCGGGGACGGGCGAGCCCAGCCTCGCGGGGTCCCTTGAACTGAGTTGGGCCTCCGACTGGAGGAACCTTATCTGGAAGCACTTGAGGGAGCCGAGTGCGGGGTCTAGACTTGTGTAGCCGCAGCCGCCGCGATCAGGCGCAGCGGCGGACAACCCCGCAGAGATCGGCCGTCAGGTCCTTCCCAACCCGCCGCTACCGCGCCGCTCCGGGGGAGACCCCGGCCCGAGCCCTAGGGCAGCTACAGGGCTGCAGAGGCCGCTGGCGTCGCCTCGGCCAGCCCTTCCCGCCGGTGAGGACCCCGGGGCTGTGGCGGGAAGGGACCCGAGGTGCGAGGCCACCGCGTTGCTATGGAAACGGGCCAGCGCGCGCTGTAGAGGCCCCGGGCGGGTGGGCGTGCTATGGGAATCCCAAGTTGGAAGGGGATAGAACCCTGTCTTTGAGATAGACTTAGCGTGAGTGGTGTGCGGGTGGAGCAGGCCACTGGGAGGGAGTGGAGCTTTTGGGCATCAATTCGGGAGACCTAACCTAGGGCGTCATTAGTTGATTTCTGGTTTCTGTAACTCTAGAACTCCCCCAAACAGGTTCCACTGCCTTAAGGATGACAATCCTAGGGCACCCTCGAAGTTGGAGCTGCCAGTGGTTGCCAGTCTTGATGCTGCTACTGGGCACAGGCCATGGGCCCGGGGTGGAAGGCGTGACACACTACAAGGCCGGCGACCCTGTCATTCTGTATGTCAACAAAGTGGGACCCTACCATAACCCTCAGGAAACTTACCACTACTATCAGCTTCCAGTCTGCTGCCCTGAGAAGATACGTCACAAAAGCCTTAGCCTGGGTGAAGTGCTGGATGGGGACCGAATGGCTGAGTCTTTGTATGAGATCCGCTTTCGGGAGAATGTGGAGAAAAGAATTTTGTGCCACATGCAGCTCAGTTCTGCCCAGGTCAGCCTCTTCACATTGGTTATCACTTAGCCCTCCTTCCCAGGGACTAACAGTGCCTTACATTTAAGGTTCAGAGTACCTTTACTGGAAAATTTCTAATTTGATTCTAACTAAACTCCTGTGTGGCATGCAGGGCAGGTGATTTTATTGTAATTCAATTGACTGAGAAACATACTTAATCAAGATTACATAGATAGTGAATTGCAGAGCTGGTCTTGTTAGAACCCAGGGCTCCTACTGCAAGCTTCTTTGTTGGTAATAAGGTCCCAGCTGTCACTCCTACATAGTTCCTTTTCCTTCCATACCTACCGCTTTTTAACTGGCTTCTTTAGTCTCTAGCTCGCCTTCCTTGTCACACTTTTTATTTAGTGAATTCTAGCACTTCTAGTCTATTCCAGACCTTTTTACACCTTGCCTCTCACCTTTTTCTAGGACTTAATCTTGTCATTGCATACTTACTCTTTTTTGAAGAACTCCAATATAATAGAGTTTAACCAAGTGATTCTTTTTTTTTTTTATTCTTTTTTGAGACAGAGCCTCAAGCTGTCACCCTGGATAGAGTTCTGTGGCATCACAGCTCACAGCAACCTCCAATTCCTGGGCTCAAGCGAGTCTCCTGCCTCTGCCTCCCAAGTAGCTGGGACCAGAGGCACCCGCCACAATGCCTGGCCATTTTTTGGTTGCAGCCTTCATTGTTGTTTGGC
>CAUYRH010095269.1:0-36633 GCA_963574655.1 Perodicticus potto
TCTACTTTTGGATCCCTGAGTATTCTCCATACTTCTTTCTAAAAGGGATATACTAGCTTGCATTCCCATCAGCAGTGCAGAAGTGTTTCCTTTTCTCCACATCCACGCCAACATCTGTAGTTTTGGTATTTTATCATATGAACCACTCTTACAGGAGTTAGATGATATCTCAAAGTGGTTTTGATTTGCATTTCTCTGATGATTAAAGATGGTGAGCATTTTTTCATGTGTCTGTAGGCCATGTGCCTATCTTCTTCAGAGAAGCTTCTGTTCAAGCCCCTTGCCCACAACAAAATGGGATTACTTGCTCTTTTCTTATTAATAAGTTTGAGTTCTCTGTGGATTCTGGTTATCAAACCTTTGTCAGAAACATAACCTGCAAATATCCTCTCCCATCCTGAGGGCTGTCTGCTTGCTTTACTTACTGTGTTCTTGGCTGTGCAGAAGCTTTTTAGTTTGATCTGATCCCAGTAATGTATTTTTGGTGTTGCTTCAATTGGCCAGTTGGTCCTACTCATAAAGTATTCTCCCAGGCCAATTTCTTCAAGTGTTTTCTCTATACTTTCTCCAGGAATCTTTATAGTTTCATATCTTAAGTAAAACAATATTTGTTAATGGTGAAAGGTATGGGTCCAGTTTCAGTCTTCTACAAGTTGCCAGTCAGTTCTCCCAGCACAATTTGTTAAATAGGAAATATTTCCCCCAATTTATATTTTTGATAGGCTTATCAAAGATCAAATGATGATAAGTGTCTGGGTTCATCTCTTGGTTCTGAATTCTGTTCCATATATCTACCTCTCTATTTTTGTACCAGTATCATGCTGTTTTGATCACTATAGATTTACAATATTTTTTGAAGTTTGGTAGCATGATTCCTCCTGATTTGTTTTTATTTATGAGTAATGTCTTGGCTATTCAAGTTTTTTTCTGATTCCATAGAAAATTAAGTACTATTTTTTTCCAGACCTTTAAAATACAAAAGTGGTGCTTTGATAGGGATTGCATTAAATTTGTAATATTGCTTTGGGTAACTTCTAAAAAATGTTAATATTTTTGTACTCAAAAACAATTCAACAAAGAGCTTCAAAAAAACAAAAATTAAGTGCAAATATAAGCAAATACTAAATTGCATATTAAGTCACAGGGAAGAGGAAAGGAGTTGATCTAAGCAAATGTTGTACAAAATATTCTGACTAAATTCCCAGCAAGATATATTCTAATATCAAATGGAAATTATGACCTTTAATTAGCATGTTTCTTAATGGTAATAATGAGGGTGTAGTAAGTCTGAAACTATTTCATATGTATTGTATGATTGAGCAACTCAGTACAGATACTAATTGCATTTGTTCCCAACAGTGGAGGAAGGGAGCAAACAAATGTGGAATGAGAAAAGGAGAGCTAGTAATAATGAGCTTGAAGCATATAGATCTTCATTTTCTAAATACCATTTTCTTCAACACAGAGCTAGAATTCTTTGGAAAATTTCTGACTCTAGGTTGGTGTAAGAGAAACAATGTAAGCTTGGGATATTATTGTGTTAAAGACTAAGAAATTCTCAAAAGTTGACAAGGACATATCAAGAAGACAAAAGGTAAGTTTGGAGACACTCCTATTGGACAAATCTGGGATAATTTGAGCATCAAAAATAAATAATAATGGAAATGGTTTATAACACATTGAATAATACATGAATATATAAGCTATCGTACTATCAACTAATTTTCAAAGGGTAAATTACAGAGACAAAAATGTCAACTAATAAATGTGGTAGTGATGGTCAAATTAGAAAAATTATTATTTTATAATCAAAACATTGGAAATGAATTCAGATATGAATCATCAATGGATGTTAAAACCATTGGGTTGAAGGTTATTGGGGATTAGTCTCAACATACCACCTCATATATTAGTTATTAATTATGAAGAAGAACAGAACATTCAGAGGAGGCATTTGGTGAATTCTGCCTATACAAAACGACCGAATTTAAGATTGCAAATAGTAGGATAATCTAACATCGTGCATCTCCTGCTGTTTCATACTCAGAATGATGTAAAATCATCTCTCTGGTATTCTTATTAAAAATGTTTAACCTGAATCTAATCATGAGGAAATGAACAAATAAGAGACATTCTTCAAAACGAATGACATGAATTCCTCAAAAATATCAATGTAATGAAAAACAAACAATGAGGGAACTATTTTTGATTAAAGTAGACTAGAGTGTGATGTCAATTAAATGGATTTCTTAGGTCCTGGAAATAGTGGGGGAAATAAAGACACAGGACAATTAAGGGAGTTAGAATATGGGCAATATATGGTAATAAATAAATATTATCTTTCTTTAATGTAATCATGTTATGCAAGTTACATAAGAGAACATTCCTCTTGCTAAGATGTACACAATTATTTGGAGGTGGTAATCTGTTACTAATTGAACGTAAGTGAAGGACATAAGTTTACCTATTTTTCCTTATTGGCAACTTTTCTAAAAAAGAACTTTGGATGAAAATAACACTACAAAGGCCACACGAATGCATAGATTAAACATATTTTGCTTTTGTTTGTTTTGAAAGTCAGATAAAGAATTAATATACCCTTGAAATTTAACATATCCTTGAATTGTTAACCTGTAAGATTCTGGCCTCTCAATGTTATAGAGAACCAGGATAAAGACAAATGGTAGATTTGATGTGAGCAATTCTAAACAGTGCACTGGTGCTTGCAACTAACATTCTCTAAGCTACAAATCCTATGTTCAGAATATAGTTTTGAGGTGAGCTTTCCTAGTGTCCAAAATTGAATTCCCTTCCCCACAGAAGAGGTACACTGATATGGATGGTTCAAAAACCAAAAGAGACCATCAAGGACGAAATATCCTTCCATGGCACTGTGAATAGATGTGGGGGGAGAAATGAAGACGTACCAATATCTGCCCTTTTATGATTGAGTTCTTCTTCCTGTGACTAATTTGGTAAAATGAGGATGCCCTTCTACTTTTAGAGATGTTGTAGTTTTAGAGGTCTAAATAAAATGGTACAGTGGAAACTTTATATCTAAATCTTAAAGGAAATTGGTAAAGGAGAGGATGGCAGACACGATAGATTGCTGCAAACAACATCCTGTTAGGGTGTGCCATATGACAGGGCCTTGGCTGATGAGATGCTAGTGCCACTGATGCTCTTTCTTTTCCTTATTTTTTTTGGCTAGATATGATGTGATGGCAAGAGCCACTGCAACCATCTTGTAACTTTGATGGGAAGGCCAAGAGAATCTTCTCTGTTTGGGGGGTTATTAAATCAATCACTTCTGGACTTCCTATGTATTAAGAGGAAACTTATTTGTTCTGTTGAAGCCAGCCACTCTATCTGGTTTTATGATACAGTGTTGAAGTCAAGGGGATAAGACTAGGAATTTGTGGCAAAAACCTACACAAAATATGAAGAATTTAATTAGGTTGACTGACCCAGTGTCACTTTCCTCAGAATCCTGTGTGGCTGAATACCATACACTACCAGCAGAGATAAATCATACCCATAAGGAAGATAAAATGAAATTGCCCAAGGCTGAATTGATTGAGATATGTCAAGTAAAAGGAAAAAGCCAGGTAGGGACACTGAGGACAGAAAAGGGAGACAGTATGGAATTTACATCGGATCAGAGTTTCCCCCATCAATCATCTGGAATCATGAAAGGCCAGGATGTGTGGTGGTAGACAGACAGGTGGTGAGAAAGTGGCCTTGAACGAGTGAGTCTGTTATACACACAGAGCAGTCACGTTCACAGCAGGGGCTGAGAGTAATTATACAAAAATTATGCTGTTTTGAGTTGAGCATTTGAAAGAAGTGGGCTTTTCTCAGACTGGTTAATGAAATATTTAAAAGTTATTATAAGATAACTAAAAAAAAATAATAAATCCTGATAAGGACAGTTGATCCTGAGACCTAGCCAATATTAAAGTTCTTGCCAAGGCAGCCTGGCATTTGGCTTCATCACAAAGGCAATCCCATAGATGCAGAAGCATCTGCTCTCCTACTTACTGCTTATGTTAAAATGAAAGCTACTCCATAAAATATTCATAAGTATCACTTCCACTGGTGGCTGGGTGGAAATAAAATGGCGAGGAACCAAATTTCTAATAAATATATGAATAGCTACTCTGTTGACCACTCTTTGACATGAACATTATTCATAACTCCTAATTCCTGTTCAGTATGGGCTGCCTTGTCAGAAAATCAAGATAAAAATATTGTAAGTCTCTACTTCGAAGTGCCCCAAATAAATGAGTTCTGTCTATATAAATGGCATCAGTCAATTGGTGGGTATTTTTTTTCTGTTTCAAAATCAGATTTAGTCATCTATCAGTTAATCCATTACACATGTCTTTTGTACCAGATTTTCTCATAGACTCCGTAGACAGAGAAGCATACTCAACCCTGCTAAAACTTACCTCTAATTTATCCAAAATGGGTAATAAAGAAAATTTAGAATACACTATTGCTTTCCAACATGAATAAAGTTAAGCTGGTTGCATCTTGCCTTGAAGCCAGTGTCAGCAGACAATCAATTTTATGAAAAGAAATTAAAAATAACTTGGTTAGTTAAGACAGTTTCTTTCAAAAAATGCCAACTGACGGATCTCAGTTCTAACACATCACACAATTTTGAAATGTTTTAAATACCTACATTCCTTGGCTCTCTATGTCAAAAGCTCTTATGTTATATCTTTTAATTCTGTGATTTTTTTTTTCTTTTCCTATAGCAGAATCTCACTTGGTTGCCCAACAGAGTACTGTGGCGTCATAGCTCACAGTAACTTCAACTCCTGGGCTTAAGCGATCCTCTTGCCTCAGCCTCCCAAGTAGCTGGGACTACAGGTACCCATCAGTAGGCCCTGTTATTTATTTATTTATTTTAGAGACTGGGTGTCACTGTTGCTCAGGATGGTCTCAAATTCCTGACCTCAAGCGATCCACCCACTTGCCTCCCAGAGTGCTAAGATTACAGGCATGAACCACTCTGCCCAGTCCAACTCTGTGAACTCTTCAAAAACAAACTGTCCCTTCACCCTAAACACCCACACACAGGTCCTGAACACATTTTTCCCTCCTTATTGCATGGGTCATGTTACTTATTCTAGCTTCCTTGTTTATTGGGTGGTAGATTGAATGGTAAGGCATTACATACAGTTTTGTTAGCATGTTGCAGGACTAAAAAAAAGGCAAGCTATGATTTTATAATAACTTTTCATCTTTATAAGCCAACCTTCTTAATTTTCTTTCTTGTTTGAGTAGGATTCATGGAGGATAATTTCAGAAATCCTTCCAAATTCAATTATATTGCCACTCAACGTCCATCAAAGACATTCTAGGAACTGAAAGAATTTGAGTTTCTCAAGGGAAGGAGTCAGGGAAGGATAGATTGGCTTGTTGTTACTTTTAAAAAGACCTTAGAAAAGAATTACAGTTAAAAAAAATTTGAATTTGCCAACAAAAGGTTAAGAGCATTGTGAATCTTGACTATGAGCTTTTTCAAAAGTTCTACTAGTTATATTACAATTAAAATGCTTTTTTTTAATGGAGTTTTTTTTTTATTTTTACATATACATGTGTTTATTAGGTTTCCACTTTTTGCCTTTACAGAATTAAAAAGGCTTAAAATTTAATAAGAATAACAATGTTTAAGATAAGGACTAGAAACAAATGCTTCTCAAAATTTTGGAAAACCATTCTTCCAATTTCTTGCTACTTATTTCATGGGTCTTGCAAGTATCTATTCCCCATTCCAAGTGGCATATCTTTATCTCACAGCTCTGTAAATCTCTCCTTTCACCCTGCCTTTATAAACCCATTTAGGCCTTCCTCATCCCCACTGCACCTTGGCCTTTATTATTATTACTAATTTATCAAGTAGATACCATCAATTATTTTGTTAACGTTTTGTTCCCTACACTCATTACTTGGATTTTTTCCAATAAAGAAGGCCCTACGTGATATAATGAAGACATGAGAAGGAAGGTAGGTAGCAAATACTTATAACTTACTAACATATGTTTTATCTCTATCACAGCATCACAGCTATGAAATAAAATTAATGGCACCAGTGAGGGAACAAAAAATAACATTTATGAGCACTTATTATATGTTGAGCATATTAGGTAATTTTTATAAATTATCTTACTTAATTAAAGTTTGGCTTTTAGAAATGTGAGGTGCATGGTTCCCCATATGGGCCAAGAATTTTGAATTGCCAAGATTCCCATCAAGCATGAAGTCAAGAAATCATCAGTTTGCCGAAAGGATTTTCAACCTTTCATTTTTATTTTTCTCATCAGGACACATTTGACGGATGGTTGTATGACCCTTATAAGAGGCAGACTTTGTTATGAATGAACAGCAAATGAGATTGGTTATTTTTGGTGTGCCTATTATAACCTCTCCCTTTTTCTCCATTTCATGAAATTATATAGGGAGGTGAATCGGATATAACTATAAGAATGTCTCTTAAATCCACACTTATGTATATAAAATAAATATAATCTCTATCACATATTAGAAATTTTAAATTATTTTGTCAAAAAACACAACAAATGTACCAGCTCAAAATAAGTAACAAACAATATAAGTACTCATGAAATGGTCTATGCTACCCAAGAAGAAACAGGACACTCCAGGCATCCACTTAACTAATACTTGTTGAGAAACTACTAGGTGCTGAGAGTAAATAGAATAAGAAACAGGAAAAGTCTCTTTCCTCCTGGAGCTGGAAGTTTCAAATAGTAACTGAAGGGATAGGTACATAACAACATCAGAGAGGAATAAGCTGTCTTAGAAAAACAAACAGGAAAAATAGAGTGAGGGTGGAGCTACGCTAGTTTAGATAAGGTGTTAAAAGTTGATGTCTTTGATGAAATAATGATTGATCACAGATTGCAAGGGGTGGGTGAAGCAAGCCATGTGGCTCTCAGGAGAATTTACTTTAGAAGAGCCTTATCCGAAAACGCCCTGAGGCAAGCTTGTACTCAGAGAAACAGGATGAGTGTGAAGAAGTACAGCCAGAGAGGTAAAGAGGCCCAATATCAGGTGCAGAACTGTGATCTTTAGTATAAAGTGATGGAAAGTCATTACAGTGCTTTCAGCAAGGGTGTAAACCTGATCAGACTAATGTTTTAAAAGGATCACTTGGGCTGCTAGGCAGAAAATAGCTACCAGGGACAGGAGTATAGACAAGTGTTTTGGAAGCTATTGCAATAATCCACAGGGAGAGGTTATGACCAATAGGGTTTGGACATGACTTTTTAAAAGCAAATTCTAAATTGTGGCTATGAAAAATGAGAACATCCACCTCTGAGGGAATGAATCTATTGGTGTTTGGTACAGGGCAGATCATAAGCACATCCTTGATGTGTCTGAATGTAGGCTGTAGAATGATCTTTGGGAATTAGGGCAGTGGAATGGCCACATGAACCTTAGTGCAAATATAAATGAGTTCATATTTAGTGATATGTGCATTCTTACTGTAATACATATAAAATCAATGTGGGTGCTTGGAAGGTTTTGCAGAGAAGAAAGGTAAGTGGAAAGTAGTCCCATCAGCTCCATTTTGCAGTCTTCCAATCTGTCTCTGGAATCCCCCAATTCCATCTATCTAAGAAGAAAAAAGAGTTAGAAATTATATGCGTGGACTAATGGGAAGAATGCATGAAGGTGGCCTTCCCTGTCACAATTTGATTCTTGGCATTTTCACTGTAGCTCTCTAGGAAGCATCGGGATTCTGCAAACTCATGTGTACTATTACAGCGTATAGGACATATTCTCCAAAAGCAGGCAGATATGTAGATGGATATGCTGGAACATTAAGAAATGCAAGTCTTTGGCCAACAGTTGCAACAAGATGCCACAGGCTCTGTAGGAAATTCTTTTGGCTCAGGCTTCACATGGCTCAGAATATTTTAGAAGTATAAGAACTTCTACACAAAAATGCCCCCCAAATATACTTTGTGTTACAAATCACATCATTTAATATGTAGAAGTATTTACACCTGTGTGTTACTGAGGTCGTCAGAGCCTTAATATTAGATGAAGTGAGATACAGTGGCAAATGCGCCACTGGCAATTTAGATTCTTTTTTTTGTTTTGTTTTTTAGTCCAGAACTCATGCATGAACACAAATAACTTGACTTGTCTAAGCTTTGGTTTCTTCTTCTGTAAAAGTAATCAGACCAAATGATCCATGATACCTTTTCCCACTCTAGCATTCCATCTTTTGTTTGAATAGAATCTTCTGGCAGATAACATCTTGAATATCTAAGTTTTTCCTGTGTTTTTCTACCCTCTCCTTTTACTCTAAGAACCTACTGCCATTTTCCTTCCCACCCTACACCAAAGTTGAAACAAAGGGCTGCAAGAAGAAGTGTTTAATGGGTTTCTAGTCTGGGATTTCCTTTCTAAGAAACAAGGTAAGGCTGAGTTCAGGGGATGGGTCAAGAAGAGAAAAGACTTACAAATTACATGAGTGGACTAATGGGGAGAATGAAGGAACTCAACGTGGTGTGCATTTTCAAATTGGAGCAGGAAGCAGAGGGGTAGGAACTCAACTTTGAGATGTCTTCCAGGATGGGCTCCTGTTACTTCTGTGAGTTCATCTATCCTAAACTCAACTGTGTGTTGGGTTTGCCACTCAACAGTTTTTAACACATGCAATTCTTCCCTCTGACCTAGAATCCAGCATCTTGCGCTGAAGAAGAGTGACGCCTCCTGTCCAAGTCACAGCTGAGAAGAGCAGTTGGGAATTTCTACCTATAGAGGGCAACAGTGGATGTGGTGTGTGTTACAGTGCCTTTCTTACAGGAAAGGAAACCAAGACTACTAAAAAGAATAGGACAAGAACAACCCAATGTAATATGTTCATATTAGTTACAAATAATTTGAAAGTAAAATTTTAATATATATATATATATATATATATATATATATATGGAAATCAGTAATTGGTTGTGGTCAGCTTATTTGAAATGGTGCTGTGTCTAAATTAAACACTCAATAATTGCATGATCTCTGCAAGCAATTTCGTGTCTTTGGATATAAGTTTTTTCTTGTATAAAACGAGGCAGCTGAAATTGATCATCTCTGGGATCCTGTCTAATTGTGCTATAAATGAAATGTGGTGAGGTATGGCCCATAAAGATGAGGATGATTCCAATATACTGACTGCATCTGGATTCAGTGTTCCCCTCTGAGTACTTCTTTTCTTCTAGATTGAATTAGGGTGAGTTAAATCCTCACTAATGCAAAATGTTTCTGCTCAAATATATTTAAAAGGTTAAAACAGAAAGAGACAGAACTTACCAAAATGGTATGAGTGTTGTATTTGAGAGGCAGGTCTGTGGGATAACCTTTTTCATTCTTTTTATTTCTCAAAATTGTCTATTTTTGTTTCATTAAACTTGTAATTCTTTAAAAATATTTTAACTAAAATTGTTACAGGGAAGAGAAAGTTATTGATATTTTCTCTGTCTCTGCCTCTGTCTCTCTCTGCAATGAGGAGCAACTGAAATATTTTCTATAACAATCCAGCTTTTATTTTTAGAGGTCAGGGAACCCACTGTAAAGGTTCAGTATCTCCTTCAGGCTTAGCCTTGAGCGTAATGGTCTTCATGTTGAATTTTCTTGCCTCCACTGTGAAGGTATATATTCTGTAATTTTTATATATATTTGCTCCAAGATGAATTAAAAAAAAAAAAAACAACCTGGAAATAGATTAGCTTTCTTTTTGATCTGCTCATTGTTTATTTCTGGGAGGAAAGTAAGTGACTGGAATACATATTTCACTTCTCTGCAGGACTCCTTTCTGCAATATCAGAGCACTAAATCCTTACTTGGATGCATTTTCCTGTACGATGACTTCTGTTTTACAATGGAGTATATACAAAAATGTCTGCCCTAGCAATTAGCGACTTCCCTTTGAAAGAACAAATATCACTGGACAGCATTCTGTACTATTTTGCCTTACTTTCTTGCTTTAGGTGGTCACTGTTGGTGCCAAGGCCTCTCCAAGGTGTAATGTAAACTCAAGGATATTGTTTCCATAGTAGCAGGACTCTCTATGGCACTCATACCAACAATTGCAGCCACTTAAGCTTGGTACCTTCAGATAAGAATAGATGGCTAAGTAGTCTACTTCAACTATTAGAATGATTCAGTCGAATCATCTTTCCTCTCTCCTTCAAAACTATCCTTGAATTCCAACTCTACTAAGGCATTTTTGATTAAGTGGAAGTGAGATGTGCTTCAATAGCTAGTTATTACACCAGCTTACAAATAGCTTTCTGACCCTTTCCCTTGCCACAATGTAAATAAACACTAGAAAATGAATGAAGTAGAAGATGTGCACTAACAAACACTCTGAAAAATGTCTACCTCAGTTTCTCTCTTCTAATGCTGCTATGACATCTTTGAGAGTAAGAGTGACTAGTTATGTCTAATATGAAAGTGTTTTAAAATGCTAATTGAGATGGCAACTTTCAAGTGATTTACTTGTCTACTCTGGATTTGAGTATTATAACCCTCCTGCTGGGACCCTACATTAACACATGCAATTCTCCCCTCTGACCTGGAATCCAGCATCTTGCGCTGAAGAAGAGCAGTGCCTCTTGTCCAAGTCATAACTGAACAGAGCAGTTGGGAATTTCTACCTATAGGGGGCAATGGTGGAGGCAGTCTTTCCATTGTCTTCTGAAACTGTTGGGGTAAACTAGATGACAGGATTTCAATAATTAATGCCACTACTTTTTATTTGGGGGTGGGGGAAGCCGTAATTCCTGGTTAATCATTGTTATGACCAATTGCTATGTTAAAGCCAGAGTCCCTTCAGAAAGCTGAAACCTGAATGCTATTAGTGTGGAAAGTAGGCAGAATGAAATCGTAATTATCTTGTACTTGTATTCCAAGTTTTCTCATGATGTGTGTGTGTGTGTGTGTGTGTGTGTGTGTGTTATTAAAAGGAATCTTTAAACTAGCAAAAAGCAACAGGTTCTCTTACCGAGGAAATTTTTTCCCATTTAAAACTTTTCTCACAGGCTTGGCACCTGTAGCACAGTGGTTATGGTGCCAGCCACATGCACTGAGGCTGGCAGGTTTGAACCCTGAGCTGGGCCAGCTAAACAACAATGACAGCTACAACAACAACAACAACAACAACAACAACAAAAAGTAGCTGGACGTTGTGGTGAGCACCTGCAGTCCCAGCTACTTGGGAGGCTGAGGCAAGAGAATCACTTAAGACCAAGAGTTTGAGGTTGTTGTGAGTTGTGAAGTCACAGCACTCTAGTGAGGATGTTGTGAGACTCTGTCTCAAAAAATAAAAAAATAAATAAAACTTTCCCACAATTAACGTCTAGTCCTTTTTTCCTCTTGAGTATATTTTGGAATTGTATTGAAGTTCACTCTTATTCAAACTTGGATCATTCAAGAATTGATTTTTATCAAAAACACAAAGCATAAGTCTCTCTGAATTTGAAAAAGACCTATACAGAAGATGATCAGAACTTTTTAAACCTTAATTGACAAACATGATTGGTAATTATATAAGAAATACAAGAATAAGTCTAGTTTAAGATTTAGGATAAGTTACAATGTGTGGGGAATAGTTTTATATGTTCTACTATTTTAGGTTCTTCCCTAAGTGTTGGTCTCTTAGCAGTTCAATGATGACAGCCTCATAATCCTTGGCAATTTTGCAATAGTAAAACAAGAGAGCTAATCTCCCAACAGCACAATATACGTAAGCAAAAAGGAACCCATCAGAAGCCCATGACTTTAGTCATTTTTACTGTTTACACTAATCTTAAAATAGTCTAATTAAAATAATATTGTAGCACTTCATTATTTTAAAGCATATTAAATCTATGTTTATCTAATTAATACAAGAAAATGGTTTAGTGATTATATTAATGAATATATATATATATATATATATATATATATATATACACACACACACAGTTTGATTAGTAGGGAAACTTCAAACTCTGAAAGTGAGGGATAATAAAAGACATCTTTGGAAGTATAAAAATCATTGGAATATTTTATAACTCACCTGATCCTTATGCCACTTTGTGAAGTTAACAAGTGGGCATTGGGGTACTGACATCAGGGTAATAAAATTTGTGGTTTCTATTTCTTCCCCATGGTTTCAGCATTTCATAAATAGTTTACTGAACTAAGAGCTTGTTCAGAAATGATGTTATGTCAAATCACTACAGTTGTATTAAATATAATGATTAAATTTTTCTCATCATGGAGCTCATCGTCCAGATAAGAATAAATGGTAGTCCACAAAAAGTCATAACAAATGGAGAGGGGTGGAAAGTAAGACTTGTTAATTTTTCTGTCTTCTTAGAGCAGTAGTTCTCAACCTGTGGGTCACAACCCCTTTGTAACAATGAAAATACATCATGGTATTAGGAAGGTTGAAAGCTACTGCTTTAGAGCTAAATGATATCAGATCCATACTTGAGAAATCCAATTCAAACAGTCATACTTTTAAAATGGAAAGAATATATTATAAATAAAGGGAGAAAATATATTATTATAAGACAAGTGAATGATGCAGAGAATATGACTTGACAAAAAGGGTCACGATAATATAGTTAGTAATGAGGAAAAAATGTTCTGAATATAAGCTTGGTTTTTAGATCAATCTACAATACGAGGAAAGAAATAGAGGCAAAAAAACCCTGTGGGGCAGGTAATAACTCTGACATGTCATGTCTTCCTTCCATGGAAGGTGTTACATGTCCGTATGTTCTAATGTGTTATGTGTTCACCATTTTTTAATTTTTGGATAAAAATGATGCAAAAAGTAAACTGGGAATAAATAAGTAAATATACAAGAATTGAAAAATTTGAAAGAGATAAAGAAGGATTAAATCTTAATATCCTAACTTCTACACTTACCCTACCAAAAGAGAGTAAAGGAAATATTGGGCCATTCTGTATCATGTAGCTATTTAAAACGAAAATGTTTTCAAGTCTCACACAGTAAGAAGAGCAAAGAGCACAAGGAACAGCCAGAGAGAGCTGTTGAACCAGAGAAGAGTGAAAAACATGAGGTTGGGAAAGAGGGTATGGAACAAATCTGGGTAAGGCAAAATGGACCAGGAAAATAACAGTGGCCCTAAAGGAAAATTTAGAAGAACTAAGATCAGAAATCAAAATTGGGATGAGACCTGCCAGTCACACAGATAACAGGTGAATAGGAATCTGAATCCAGTTTGTTCACTCTATCTGAGCGTGGCCAGGTGTGAGAACATTCATCAAGCTCTTGATAGACTGTGGCACCCATCCATGAGAAATTTCATTTCTGGACATTCTGCAGTCCTTGACCTTGAGAGAAGTTCTGGACTGATAAATGATAAATGATGATTTCTCAAAGAGAAATGCAGTTCTTATACTCCACTATAATGACAAATGTACACAGACACACACATGTACACATGGTATAAAAATGTATTGTCAAATACATGAATGTGTAACATATTCATTCCACCAAAAAAGTCACTGATAGCAGTTGTGTGCATGATGCATTTAACATAATTACAGATACCAATGCCTCTGCCTGGTCTGCTCTGAAAGCACCCGGAGAAATCTTAGCTGTGTGACAACAAGGTGTATAAAGGAATCCTTGCCAAAGAGCAAGAATACAAATGCTTATTACAAATAATGCCTGGGGCTGTGGCTGTGTTTTACGCAGAACTATGGTGGCCTGACAAGAGCACCTGGCCAAGGCATACTGAAATGAGCCCAGATTTTATTTGCATGCATTTTAAAACAAGTATTACGATATTTTCTATTTATTCTTTTACATTACTGTTGATTGATTTATTGTATTCTTGTTTCTCTCACTGTATCATAAACCTCTATGAGAACAGTGGTCAGGTGTCACCTGTCTCTGTTTCTTAAGCACTTATCACAGTTTTTTTATTTCTCTGTCTTTCTCTGTTTTCCCCCCCTCTCTCTTTCCGTCTCACTCTCAGTGACACATGGTCAATGACTGCCTATGTCTTGAATTATCCATAGCTTTATTCAATTCCTGAAATAATAAAATGAATATGTGTGACATAATTCTTGTTAACAAGAATTTGTTATTTTGCAACCAAAAGTAAGCCTAGATATATTGTATAGAAGGGCAGATAGAGGTGCCTGTTTGGTAACAAAATTCCAAGTTTAGGATTACTTATTTAGAAATTCCTTTTTTGTTGTCATAAACATTCTTTTTTTATGAGATAACAGTATTTTTATGCATTTTGAGATTATAAATATATAATTACCTTGATTTATTTGTGTTACAGGAGATCTTTTACCCAATTTACCAATTAGCCGTCTCTCTGTTCCTTCTATTCTGATGATGTGATAAGTAAATCTCAGCACTTCATGCTCTTGTTCCATCAGCTAAATTATGTTTGTCAGGTGTCAAGTATTTTTACCAAGTATATTTATGCCAGTTTCATATTCTTTTGTAATTACACATTTTAACTAATTAATATTTAAAACAAACAATGAGAGCAAAAAGAAAAAGTGTTTTCACGAAAGTTATCTTGAGTACTTTGAAAATATCTGTTAACAACAAGCTGTAAAATATGCTTTCAAATTAGAGTGGTGGTGAGATAACTACATAGGACTCGTTGAAAATCATAAAGTTCTGGTGGAAATTCCACACTCAGATTTTTCCCAGATAACTTCAGTTTTTGTTAAAAAAAAAATAGACCTATTCAAAGAAGAGGGCTTGGGCTTACATGGAAACAGTGGGAAACGAATGTATATTTGTAAGCTTTCAGTTAAATAAAGTATTGAATGTATGTACATATATTTAGGAAAATAATCATCCTCCTTAATACACTATTAAAAATTCACTTACTCTCAGATGTCTAGATATATAGGCCTTCTTACTCTTGATTCATTATTACATTTGTTCAATTTCAAATAGTACTTATTTCTGGTTCATACAGTTTGTGTGATCCTTTCAAACCTCAAGTTAAATGCATTTTTTATGTATTCGTTATTTAATTTTATTATAACTACATGCTTAACATAATATTGAAGGAGGTGTGGTTACATTCACTTGCATGGTCTTTGCCTTTAGTGAACTGTGAAAGGCATGTTACCTGTACATCAACTATAGGTAAGGACTTACTGTGTGAGTTGTTCAAAGCATTGCAGGCTCTCATTTCTAGAAGGGACTTATTTCTGTATCCAATAGATATGTTTACAAATACCGCTAGGTCCCAGGAACTTTGCTTGGTCCCAAGGACATAGTAGTGAATAAAACAGAGAAATCCTTGCCTTATGGATGTATCTGAGAAGGTGCTCCTTGAGTGTAAGGTTCGAAGGATTCTGGTAAGTAGACACAGACTTTCAAAAATAAATAGTGAGACAAGTGGGCAACTTGAGCAAAATGAGGAAAAAGCTTAAGATTTGTCGAAGGATTAGTAGATAATTTGTCTGGAGGATCATGTGTCAGTGGAAGTTTAATGAGAGCGAATGCTTGAAAGATAGGAAATCTCCTCTTTTTGTGTAAGAACAATTTTTTGAAAATCTCCTCTTTTTGTGTAAGAACAATTTTTTGAAACTTGTAACTGTGCCTCTTCAGCCTGTTCCATCATCAATGAAGAGTAAGGTACTTGGGTTTCCATGATCACCAAGGTCCTATATGATCAAATTTTTCATTGTGATCACAAATTTTACTGCACCTCCCACAATCCCCCCACCCCCACCCCGTGTGATAATTAGAACACAGTCAAAAACCTTTCTTGCAAGTATGGTTTGTTGGTAAGCTTTATTTTGAGCTAGAATTAACTCAGGGCCTGAGGATAAAGAAATGGAATTTCTAATACACATGGTGCAATGCAGGCCATCAGTTCTTGCTATGCCACTCCATTAATTGCTAAAACTACAATATAAACAGAAAGAAGAAGTTAGAAAACAGAAGCCTTTCTAACCCCAACTGGATCCTATAATTCCTTGTTCTTAAGAGTGTGTTTTGCCCTCCTCAGCCTTCCATACAAAAGTGTCATCCAGATTTGGAATTTATAGCTGCTTCTTTTTTATGTTACTTGCTTTTATAGCTTAGGCTTTACAAATTCTAAGACTATGTCTATATAGTGCCCCAAAAGATTTATTGGGCAACAAATTTGTTTGGCCATTTGCATCCTAATGGCAAAAGCAATTTCTTTGGCCAGAGTAGTTTATTTTCTTTTCAGTTGCAAATGGAGATATTTTAAGAGGGAAAAAAAAAAGTTATTTTTGTTGAAAGAGGGATATTATATCTCTTTATTTCTGTCACCTGTAAACCTCCCACCTCAGGAAAAGTTCTTCTTTGGCTAAGCTCTAATGTTTTGATTCAAATGACCCCAGGGTATATTAAAATTAACTAGTTCTTACAAATTTTAAACTTCAGAGTTTCTCTTTAGGTTTATGTAAATAGTTCAAAAATTGTAACATCTAAAGGAGAAAAAGTATTATTTTATCAAAGAGGGTTAGTAGGAAACCTTATCTTTAGCTGCATACTGAGATAGGGCATTAGGAAGCAGAAGAATGAGTTCTATATTTTTCATTGAGCTGTGTAGCTTTGGACATGAGTTTCAGAGACCTTAGTTTTCTTATAAAATTGGGGGAGGGAGATTAGACTAGGGAAAGGCGAGGATGAATGGTGATGTTTGAGACTGGCATGGACAAACTTTCAATGAGGATTTAACCTAATGTCAATACACCCTTCTAATATCCTTAGGAAAAGCAAAAGTTAGGTTGTTTACTTGAGGTCCCAGAGGTGGTGAGTGGAAAACCTCATATCTGTCCAATGTTACTGATACATTTTTCTTATATAGCACATCTCCTCATCTAAAGTCCTTTCAAGCACTGACACTCTTTCACTTGAAGCTCTACTGTTTGATTTCTTGACACAACAAATTACAGCATTTCTTTTTTTAGCTGTAAACTTCTAGGATAAAATAATTCAAAGGCAAGAAGATAAATTCCAGTCTTCTGAAATGTCCTCCATTGCTATATTAATGAGACTATGCAGGTGAAGTAGCTTTATGACCACAAGGTATTATTATTAGATGGGATGAGAACAATTACCCACTCTAGGCTTTTCAATCTGAAGATGGACTTGTTTTGTTTCAGATAACCACACAAATCTGAATTCTTGTAATTCATTTTTTGACTTCACATAAATTATATAGTCATTTACAAGATCTGTGAAAACTGCTCTGGCAGGGATTGGGATGGTCAAAAGAAACCCACAGGCCGGATTGCAATGTCTATTATAGGAGATATGGTGCATAGCACCTTCTCTTGCCTAAAGTCAAGTAGTCAGAGTATAATATAGGCAGGAATGAATGGCAGTTGTATATCGCTAGAGGATGATAGTTCTCTAGTTTGGGGTAGGGAAAGCAGCTGTAATAGGGGAAAGGAAAAAATAGGCAATCCATCTTTTAAAACAATAATCTTTCCTTTTTTGGCTCAGTGCCTCAATATAGCACCCTAAGTGTTCTCTGGACAAAGGCACTTCTGCAGACACAAAGCTAATTGTACTTACTTTACTTGCATTTAAAAGTAGGTGGTTGTTGCTATTTTTTTTTTTTTTTTTGTAGTTTTTGGCCAGGGCCGGGTTTGAACCTGCCTCCTCCAGTATATGGGGCCAATGGCCTACTCCACTGAGCCACAGGTGCTGCCCTGTTTTGCCGAGTTTTTTAAAAATTTCTTTTTGACTTTTTCTACCAGAACTAGAGAATCCAACTGAAAGTGGGCCTTGGAGAGAACTTCTAGGAATTCCGGGACCCATTAGAACACAAATCATTCCATGGAATGCAAATGACTTAATAAAAATACAGGGAAGCTTCTCAGAGCAAATTATTGTCCCATCACTTTGAATTAGCAATGGAAGTTGATAGGTTTTATAAACTTTGAGATTTGATTTTTTTGGAATGGAAGGCAGCTATGGGGAAGGGAATAAAATGCCCTGAGGCAAAAAGCAAGGAAAAATTTCTATGCCCATAATTGGTCTTATGCTATATGTACATTTGTAACTAAAATTTAGCTTTTAAGAATTATACTGATGATGGAGTCACATAATTTCTATCTAGTTATACAAATAAGTTCATATATGTATGTATGTTATATATATATATGCATGTCTTCCACCATGAGATTAAAAAGAATATCATCCACCCTATTGTATAACCTGAACTTCAAGAATGTGGGCAAAGTTTTGCATTCAGAAAATGCCAACAAAACAAAACACACATTCATACCACACACATACACACAGATCTTTAAGTTTAGGATCTCTGAATTCTGGCAAGTACAGACTGGCCTATTGCTCCATCTATATCTATCAAAGAATCCAGGAATAAATAGGACCTGGATATGTGCTATTGATAACATTTCTACAATTGACTTTGCCCAGTCAATTTGAGAATCACTTTTCTATGTGTGTACCTGAACTAAAGTGATGCATATGGACAGAAAAAGCTTGGGATAGACACCATTCTCCTGGGAAAGAATGTTTATTCAAAAACAGTCACTAAGTTTTGGACATTTGATGTGTGAATGCATAAGCTCTCTCTGATCCCACATAAACAAGTATTTATTTAATTGTTAGCTACATTTACTAAAGGTCTACCCTGCATCCAGCATCCTCCTAGGCTCCATAAGGGACACAAAATAATTGAAAGTGGTATTTGTAATTAGTTTGGACAAATATGATATGGACAAAGCAGTTACTTAGGTATTGATTCTCTAAAGCAATACTGAAACAAATAGAAAGTTATTATGGGTAGTGGGGTTCCCCCCCCCGACATATGTTACAGGTAAATGTCTAAATGGGCATCAAAAAATTTTGAAATAACTTCTAAAGTACTTTTTTTGGCCAAATCTGCCCCCACCAAGAGGTCTGACTAGAAGCATTTCAAACATGCCCCCTCCTTCTAGAAGAAATAAAATACTGTGTAAATAATCACACTTTGTGAGCCTTATCCAAAAGGAAACATGAGAGTTCAATAGAAAAGTGAAAGAAAACTAAAAAAACTAGGCAAGGGAAGGAAAACAGGCAATCTATTTGACTGAGACCAACCAGGAACCAGAAGTGACTCCTCAGTACAGAAAAGGGTGAGTGAGTGTCTGTCTGTTGTCCACTTTTCTTCTGAGGAATTGTTTAATCCACAGAAAAGCACCTTGACCCTCCCAAGCCCTAAATTTAACTTAGGAAGTGATCAGGAAACTATGAGAAAGTACCTATCACGGGAGGGAAAACATTCTGGGTCTCATGCCCTTCCTGAAATATAGAAGGCTATAGCAAAAAGCCAATCTCCTCCTAGTTCTAAACAGTGTGTAGAACTGAAAACAAGTATTGCCAGTCGCAGGTATTAGGAAAAATTGGGTACTGCTTATGAAAATGGAGTGTGCATAGGGTGTGAGTTCCCACAACCAGAACTGAGAAGTGATCATGCATGGGCTGAAGCCAGCAGTGCTGTGATAGGACCCTGTCTCTGGGAATGGAGTGGGCTGGGGGTTGCTATGGAACCTGGTCTTGAGCCGAGCAGGAGTTCCTACGGCCCTGGGTTGAGCTTCAAGGTGGGCAGGATGTCCCATATCTGAGAGTACAGCCATGACAGTGTACAAGCCCTGCTGGGATGGCAGAGTGAAAAGAATATAAGTCCCTCAGCCATGGGCCATGGCCACTGAGACTGACTCTCCGTGGCAAGACCTTAGTGCAGTGGCAGTTGTTGCTCACCTAACCATTTCACCTGGGTCCAGAGGATTACCATGCCCCCTACCTGTAGCAGCTGGCATAATCACTTGACATTGGCAGAACTGAGTGAAAAAACACTTGGTCTAGCTGTGTCCGCTTTCATCCACCAATATATACATATGGAGTGCAAGATCCAGGATCCTGAGTGCTCCTGCTGGAGGACTGAGATGGTGCATAAACACCTTACCAAGACCACCTGGGCTAGTTCTTATCTGCAAGTGCCACCTACCAGCCAGGAGGCTGGCCCACATAGTTCATAGCAACTATTGCCAACCAAGCACAAGGAGTTTGGGACCCAGGAGAGCATTTCATCATTAGTGATATGGCTTTTTTCTATACTATGGTGACTGACCAGGTCTTAAGAGCCTACTCTTCTCCCTAGAATACCACTATTCCAACTGTCACCTGAGAAATAACCCAGAGTCCCAAGAAATAACATGCCTAGAACTTCCAACATGGATACAAGAACATAAAGACAGACGTGGTTGGCCTATCACTGCCACCGCTGAAACCTCCAGACCTAAGCACAGCTTCACCCACAACCCCCACCATAACCACACCTTAACACACCAAGGAAACAACAAATATCACTAATGCTGTTTATAGACAAAGAAATACAGAGACTTCTCCACTTGACAACCAAGGGCCCCTACTTAAACAATACTATAGTCGTATCATTAGGAAAAAAATCCCCCCAATGAAAATAAATTTAAAGATAAAAAGCAGTAATAGTTATATTATGTTCAGAAATCAATTAAAAGATACAGGAAACATGACAAGGCAAGGTATTATGACATCTTATGGGTACATAATAATTATTGAGTAATAGATATTAACCAGCATAAATCCTCAAAATCTCTGATAAATAATTCAAAATCATGATTGCTTTCTCTCTTTTGTCTTGTGATTTTTTTTTGAGGTGAAATTTAAGTTTTTGTGTGAGTAGTACTATTATACCTATCTTGAGTGTCTTGCTTGCACTGTATCATATCATACCTTTGTTTAATTCTTAATAAACTGTTCACTTGTTTTAAAAAAGAGTATTGAATTTTTGGTGCACATGCTTAAAAGTGCAGAGAGTAATGCTGAACTTAAGGGTTTAGGTGTAGATTCTCTGGTCATTGAGCATATTCAGGTGAACAAAGCACCCAAGATGTAGCACTGAACTTATAGAGTTCATGGTCGTATTAACCCAAACATGAACTCCCCCTGTCAAATCGAGATGATCCTTACTAAGAAGAAACAAATTATTTCCAAACCAGAAGAAGAAGTAGCACAGAAGAAAAAGATATCCCAGAATAAACTGAAGAAACAAAAACTTATGGCATGGAATAGATGCAACATAAATAAATGCAAGTAACACCCCTCGGTACAGTGCTGTGGCATCACAGCAACCTCCAAGTCCTGGACTTAAACAATTCTCTTGCCTCAGCCTCCCAAGTAGCTGGGACTACAGGTGCCTGCCATAACACCTGGCTTTTTTTGGTTGTTGTTTGGTTGCAGTTGTCATTGCTGTTTTTGCTGGCTGGGTTCAAACCCGCCACACTTGGTATATGGGGCTGGCGCCCTACCTACTTAACCATAAGTGCTGCTCTCATCCGACTATTTTAAATGACTGTATGCTCACAAATTTGAAATCCTAAACTAAATAGATTAATTCCTAGAAACATACAAACTTCCAAGTATGAATCACAAAGAAATAGAAAAGCTGAATAGATCAATAATGAGTACCTAGATTGAATCAGTAATAAGTTTCCCAACAGCTGGGCATTATGGCTCATGCTTGTAATCCTACATATTCAGGAGTGTAATGTGAGAGAATTGCTTGAGGGTAGAAGTTCAAAACCAGCCTGGATAATATAGTGAGAACCTAGCTCTGAAAATAATGAAAAAAGGTAGCCAGGTATGATAACATGCACATGAAGTCCCAGAAACTCACAAAGCTATGGTGTGGGGATTGCTTTAGCCAAGAGTTTGGAGCTACAATGAACTATGAAAATGCCACTGCACTTACACTGGGTGACAGAAAGAGATTCCAAGAAACACAAGAAAAAGAGCAAGTATTCCATCAAAGAAAAGCCCAGGACCAGATGGATTTACAGCTCAATTCCAAATTCTACCAAATGTACAAAGAAGAACTAATACTAATTCTCCTGAAACTGTTTCAAAAAATAAAGGTAGAGGGAATTCTCCTTCACTCGTGATACATGGATAGTATCACCTTAATACCAAAACTAGACAAGAACAGAACAACAAAAGAAAACTACAGACCTTAATTCTTGATGATTATAGGTGAAAAATCTTCAACAAAATACTAGCAAACAGAATACAATAGCACATGAAAAAGGATAATACACTATGGTCAAGTGCAAGGATGCAAAGATGGTCAACATACACAAATCAATAAATGTGATACATCACATAAACCGATTTAAGGGAAAAATATGATTCTCTTCACAGACAGAGAAAATATGATTATCTCCACAGACAGAGAAAATATTTGATTATCTCCACAGACAGAGGGAAAAAAAAAGCATGTTATAAAATTCAACACTCCATGTTAAAACTCTCAATAAACTAGTCATAGAAAGAACAAACCTCAAAATAATAAATGTTGTAACATTTATATGGCAATCCCATAGTCAGTATTATACTAAATAGGGAAAAGTTGAAAGCATTTTCTCTGTGACCTGGCTCCCACTTGAATTCCTTGTCTATATAGTGCTGGACATCCTTGTGAGAGCACTTAGGCAAGGCAAAGAAATAAAGGACATTCAAATTGGAAAAAAAGGAAGTCAAATTATGCTAGTTTTCTGATGACAGGATCATATATCTATTAATAGAAAAACCTAAGACTCCACTCACCAAAAACTTCTTAAATTTGACAAATGAATTCATTAAACATGAAGGATAAAAAATCAACATACAAAAATCAGCAATGTATCTATATACCAATAATAATCTTGCTGAGAAAGAAATCAAGGGGGTAATTATGATAATTACAAAAAAATCTAGGAATGAATTTAACTAAAACAATGAGAGATCTCTACAAGGGAAGTTGTAAAACACTAATGAAAGACATTATAGATGATAGAAACAACTGTGAAAACATCTCATAGATCAGAAGAATTAATAACATTAAAATTGTTGTATTGACTAAAGAAATCTACAGCTTCAATACAATCCCTATGAAAATAGCAATGCCACTTTTTTTACAAAATTAGGGGAAAAAAGTCCTAGTATTCACAAGAAACCAAAGAAAAGCCTGAATAGCAAAAGCAATCCTAAGCTAAAAGAACAAAGCTGGAGGCATTGCTTTATGCGACTTCAAAATACATTACAAAGCTATGGTAACTAAAATAGCATGGCAATAATATAAAAATGGATACACATACCCATGGAACAGAACAGAAAACCCAGGTAGACAGCCATATGTTTATAGTCAATTGATCTTTGGCAAATCCAACAAGAACAGACACTAGGGAAAGGCACAATTTTCAATAGGAAAAGAAGAATGAAATTGAATTCCTCTCTCTCACCATATCTGAAAATCAACTCCAGATCAGTGAAAGACTCGAACTAAAGACTGAAAACTATGAAATTACTAGGAAAAAACTAGGGAAAACTCTTCTGGACATTGGTCTAAGCAAAGAATTTATGATTAAGACTTCAAAAGCATAGACCACAGAAACAAAAGAAAACTAAACAAACAAACAAAAATACAAATGGAATTTAATTAATTAAACTAAAAATCTTCATGGCAAAATAAATTATTAGCAGAATGAATGACAACCTATAGAATGGGGAAAATATTTTCAAACTATTTATTTGAACAGAGACAAATATCCAGAATATACAAGTTAGTCAAACAACTCACCAAAAAACCACACAAATAATTTCATTAAAAAATGGGTGAGAGACATAAACACTTTTCAAAGAAGACGTGTGAACAGCCAACAAGTTTATGAAAAAGTACATAAATTTCCTAATCCTCAGAGAAATTCAAATTAAAACCACAATTAGATATCATCTTACCCCAGGCAGAACAGCTGTTGTTAAAAAGACAAAATATAATGGATGTTGGCAAGAATGTGGAGAAAAAGGGAACTCTTCTGTACTGTTGGAGGGAACACAATTTAGTACAGGTTCTACAGAAAACAGTATGGCAATATCTCAAAGAATTAAAAATAGATTTACCATTCAATCTGGCAAAGGGAAAAAACATCTATTTATCCAAAGGAAAATAAATGAATGTATCAAAAGGATACTTGCATTCTTATGTTTATCCATAAACACTATTTATCCAGCACTATTTCCAACAGCAAAGATATGGAGTCAACCTAAGTGTCTATCCCTAGAGAAATGAATAAATAAAATGTGGTATATGTATACAATGAGATACTATTTAGCAATAAAAAGGAATGAAATCATAAATTCTGCAGCAATATGTATAGAACTGGAAGGCCATTATTTTACGTGAAACCAGCTAGGCAAAGAAAGGCAAATAAGTAGATGCTAAAAAAATGTCTGAACATGGATGTATAGAGTGAAATGATGGACAATGGAGACTCAGAAGTATGACAGGGTAGGAGGCTGATGGATGATTATAAATTAACAGGTACAATGCAAGTTACTCAGGTAACGAATACCCTGAAAGCCCCAACTTGACCTCTGCAAAATCTATGCATATAAGTCTATGCACATGTACCTTATAAATTTGCACAAATACATAAGAGGAAGGAAAAAAGGCAAACTTTATTACTTTCTTAATAAAATTTGGAAGTCATTCTAAACATAAGGTAGGGAGATCACAAAGTCTGATGCAACACACTTTTTTGGTTATGGCAAATCCAAACCTACACTGTGAGTCATATGAGTTCCTATGATTCAGTTTCTTTATTTAATATTGGGGGTTAGACTTGATAAATAGTTCTCCATGAGGGTGGCTGGGGTGGGGGCATTAGTTCTCTAGGAGACATACAGAATGTCTGGAGAAAGGGGGGTGCTAATGGTGTCTAGACGCCAAGGATACTGGTAAACACCTTGAAGTATAAAGGACATAACAAATTATTATCTGGCTCAAATGCTAATGATGCTGAGGTAGAAACTGGACTAGAGAAGTATGACAATTTCTCACAACTCTTGACACTTTATGGTTCTTAAACAATGTTTTTCAATGATCAGAGGGCACAAGAGCCACATAGAGATATTATTAAAATGCAGTTTCCTAGATCCCCAACATCCTCATACATTAATACCCCAGGTATTACAGTAAGTAATCTGGAATTTTAATTTGTATACTGTGTGATTCTACTGCATCTCAATCCTTAGATTCATTGCATTTTGAGAAACCTTACTGAGACATACATACATATACATAAGATAAACATTAACATTGAAGAAATCTTGGTTGATCATTGAAAAATAATCTCACTACACATTATTCATTACTCATGAGTCAAACTCACAAAAGCCCTTTGGGATTTATACAAGGTCCCACAGGTCATTATAGGTAAAGTGGGACTTAAACCTACCTAGTTCTATCTACAGAGTCCACACTGTGGTCTTATGCCCATTGCCATCTTTGGCAAGACAAACAAGGAGCAGATGGAGGAAGTGAATGGGACAAAAAGAAGATGGGGCAATCTGGAAGACAGTATCTCAAATGGGGATAAAAAAATAGAATGTGAATTCTTAAAGGTAAGATGATGATTCTGATTTCAGTAGACCTTAAATAAAAAATTAAGACTCTGAACTTCATCTGATAGGCCAGTATTTCTCAGCACGGATTGCAGATTAAAATGACGTGGGATATTTACAAAACTGCTGTTGCCAGATCACACAAAGATGGTGATCTAATTGGTCTGGGTTGAGGTCATGCATCATTAGGTTTAAAAAGCCCCAGTTGGTTCTAACAAGGGTCCAGAAGACCATAGAGAGCTATTGTAACTCAAAGTGGGTGAAAGAAATTGTTAGAAGATTAACCTGGTGGTAATTTATAGACTATATTACAGCACAGAATGGAAATGGAGGAAAGGGATTAACTAGGTGGCTATTGTAGAAATCTGGGGGTGGGGGTGGGATATAAAGATCCCCTACTAAGGAGATGGGCCAGAAACAGTGCTAAAGTCAGGTGATCTTCCTAAGCTCTGTAATTTCACTGATGAATAAAATGAAGTTCAGAGATTGAATATCTTGGTTAAGATACCCAGCAAGTGAAGATAGCAGTGGTAGAACTGAAATCAGCTGCCCTGAGTTGGAGTCAATGCTCTTAAGGGGGAGCCCTTCTGACCAATCACCCAACAGGTGCTCAGTCATTCAGTTGGAGGTGCTGTAGCCAGTCGGGAAGCCTAGGCTGCAATGGTGGAAGTTTGTATTGTGGAGTAAGTGGAGACATATTTTATTTCCAAACAACTTGAATTTAGGGAAAAACAATAAAGCGTAACAGAAGATACAAACAAAGAAGGTCAAAGGACCCAGAGGGCTCCTGGAGAACTGTTTTGACCCAGTGACGTTGAAACCGAGTAGGAAGTATAAACCCTGTGAAGTGCAACATAAAGTTCAAGTAGAGTGGATTCTCAAATGTCCGTTAGGCCTCTGAGGTGGAATTCTTGGTGAAATTTGGAGGAGCATTTCTAAAGATTTGGTGGAGAAACGAGGGAGATTTCAAAGGACAGAGAGAAGGAGCAATGGGGTAGTGAAGATGTGAGGATAGTAAGTTCCAAGCCTTTCCTTATGCAAAGGATAAAATCAGGACCTGTGGGACAACAAGGTCAAGCCAAAGATTTACGAAGGCAAGAGCTTCATTCCCTTTTGCTAAGAGCAAAGGGCATTTTGGTGGCACTGGATGGACACCGCACACAGCCAAACGCAGGGCCGCGGCGATGCCAGGAAGTGCGCACTAGATGGCAGTAGTGGGGCCCTTTCGGCTAGGTTCGCGGTCCTATAAGGCGCTGCTTGTTTAAGTACAGCGCATTTAGTTGGAGCTGCAGGGGAGTGAGGGAGAGGAGGAGAGGAAGGAGGAGAGCGGGAGAGCTTGCGGGAGAAGGGGGCTCGCTGTGTTTACACCAGGCACGGGCTACGAGCGTCCCTCCTTGTCCCTGGCTTGCGCTCTCGAACGGGAGAGCGAGACTGTCCTGGGATCCGGCCGTCGTGCGCCAGGAGCTTGGTCTGTCCGCGTTGCCCAAGCCGGGAGAGCCCAGAGGGAAACCGAGGGAAACGAGCGGCGCGTTTACTAGAGCGCGCGAGCGAAGACAGGACAGCGGGGCGCGCGAGGGAGCGTCGAGCGCGGCGGAGACATGAGGACCTACTGGCTGCACAGCGTCTGGGTGCTGGGCTTCTTCCTGTCCCTCTTCTCACTGCAAGGTAGGGCGGGATCCCTGCCCCCGCGCCCGCTCCTCCCCGCCGCCGGGCTCGGGGCGGCCGGGGCAGTGAGGAGCGCTCGCCTTCGGGACGGAGCCCGGCTTATTTACAAGTCCTGGCCGGGTCCCGGAGCTGCGGGAGCGTGCGACAGGCTCGCTGCAATACCGGTGCGGGTCGGGGGGTCCGGGACTGGGTTTGTGTGTGTGCGTGGGGGCGGGGGGAGAGTAGAGTGGTGAGTGTGTGCGTGTGTGAGTGTGTGTGCGCGCGCGTGTGTTGGCCGAGGTGGGAGCTGTGCGAGGGGTGGTGGAGGCAGAGCTGGTTGCTCTCTGTAAACTCCAAGCGCCGCCGTGGTGTTCGCTGTCCTCTTGTCCCCGGTGCTGATATCACTGCAATCCCCCTCCTTCAGGAGGGAATTGGCATTAAGTTTAGGAGGAGGCTGGGCACCTGGTACTTGCATTTCTGTGCAAAATAACCCCTATAGAATCTTCTAAGATCAGAAGGGGAGGAGTGTGTGTGTGTGTGTGTGTGTGTGTGTAGACAGAGGGAGAGAGAGAGAGAAAATATGAGAATTCACGGGTTAATAGCTGTGCTGGCTCAGAACGACCAATGTGTTTCCTACTCGCAGGACTAAATATCTAGCGCTGGTGTTTACTTTGAAGAGGTTCTAAGGTCTCTGTTTTGGGGAGGTGGTGAATTGAATCCATGAAGGTTAAAAATGAAAGTACATGCATGTGTGTGTTTCACTTAACAAGTGGACACCCAGAGTGCTCAATCCTCATATGTTAATCATTCCTACAACACACCAAGTAATGCCAACACGAAAATATATTCTCTTATTAATCAGCCTATCTCACACTTCCCACCTCGGAGAGCAGCCTTGCACAATTAGCCATGGAGAGTCTGTGCTACATGGCTCTACCACTCACGGTTCTACTATATCTTCACGCTTGGGCATTCTGCCATCATTAGGACAGGCACCCGCTCACATTTCTCACGCTGCTGAACACGAGAGTCTCTTCCTGTGCACATATGTGTGTACACACGTTTCTTCTCAGCATGAATTGACCCGACTGGCAATCCCACTCCTGATTTTCTTCTGACAGCTGGTTGCCAATGTTACATTTGTGGGTTTCATTTTTCATTGCTGGGGGATGTTTTGTGTAGCTATAAAGTCCTCTTGCCAATGGAAAAGAGAATAGACTCCCTGACCGTTGACGAGTGCAAGCATTGCAAGTGAATAAATACCGTGTTGAACTTAACATTCTGAAGTAGGCTTGGGGGAATAGCTGGAACTTACCTAAAATGCAATTATGAGTTACAGGTTCTAAAAACTTCCTCATCTCAAAACCCACTGCCCTATTCCTCTATCTAAATTGTGACGTTCTGGAATCCACAGTCCTTCCACTAAACATGTCTACATGAAAGGTAGAATTCCAAAGCAGCTTTGGTGTTTTACATTTTATTCCTTCCCATTTTTTTTTTTTCCCTCCAAAGCTCTCAGGACTTTCTCTGTGATTTCTGATATTGCTGCAATTCGGCTTTTTCATGTTGAGACATGAGCATCATGACTGTACTGTGCCGGCAACAGAGGTTAATCCCTTTCCTTCCTATTCCATTTATCTCTAGGAACCTAATTTTTCTGATTAAATGCTAAGAAGGAAGTCAATAATACACGCTTCTCTTAAGTTTAAGTAAAACTGTGGACTATTCATTACACAGCCAAGGAGTTGGATGAGTGAAAGGCACTTCAAAGGATGGAGAAGGTCTAATGGAGCACCAAACCAGATAATTATATTTTGGACAATCTTCCATTAACAACATAAACCCTACAGTCTTCTTCAGTAATACCACAGTTAACTATCCTGGCAATTCTCTGAATGGTCTGGTATCATTGGGCCACAGTAGATTACTTTTCCTTCTAGGAATATTACTATTTCAAGAGGGGAGCTTGTGAGGTTTGCTAAATGGAGTTCAGTGGATCATGGGAAGTGGCCCTAGTTGTCAAGCTCTGGGATACCCCTGTTTGAAGCACAGACCAGGCAATGATACCTTTGAATAATGGGGTAGGAGGAGAATGCAAGGCAGCCAGATGAGGTTAAGAAACCTGAGGGTCATTCAGAAACAGTTGTCTTACACCCTTCTGTCCTCATCATGGTAGGCCTGGCTGACTGCCTGACAACATGCTCTCTTCCCCCTTGTACACGTGTGCACGGGAGCACACACACACACACACACACACACTCCTCCGTGTCAGAATGTGTCATTCTTTAGAATCAGCCCATTCCTTGGCTAATATCACCCTTCTGCAATACAGTTGCTTCTGTTGTTTCTTATAATTATGTTCATTAGTTCACAGATAAATGATGTTCTTGGTGTTTATTTTAATGTATCTGGGCCTGTGTTGTACAATTGGCTGAATAATTTAGGCTAGCCCCATGAAACAGAGGCTGTTTAGTCTACATCATCACTTCATGGCCATGGGCAAGTGAGATATACACTGGTGAGGTCTCAGGAATAACTATGTTCTGTTTCTCAATAATGATGTAACAATCATTCTCATTATTTTGAAATAGGACAATAAAGATGTTATTAGTCAAGATATATTTTCATATGAATAATTTTTCAGGTGTTTTCTTCAAATAGCCTAGAGTACTTTGTTATAGTTGATTATATGCCCATATCCACCTGTCATGATATTGCGAGGGAGAACTTCTAACTTTTGAGCAATGAAGAGCTGTTGAGAAAGTTACATGGTTAGTGGTCCAGCCAGATTTTATCCTTGCTATCCTGATAACTGTGTGTTAATGACTCTGTTGATAAAGGGTTTAAGGTTTCCAGAAGAACATTTTCTAGACATTCATGATTATACTTTTATCACATTTACCTATAACCTTGAAAAAACAAAGAAAAAATAGTTCAACTGGATTTTGAAAGGGTAAAGGGAAGGAAACACACAAAAACAAACACCCTCTGTGGGACTCTCCATTTTGTGCTTGGTTTAGTTTGCGGCCCTGTTCCATTGGCTCAGATCTGCTCAGGTCTCCTTTGTCATCTGGCATCTGTGCCTTCTTTCTCATGTGCCAGAGCCAGAGCCAGGGAGCAGCCACTGCTCTGCTCTGAGGTTGGCTCTATTCTCTCCCTTTGGCATCTGCAATGGCGGTAGCTGCATGCCCTTTGGGGATTGCAAAAGAGATGAACTCCACTTGGCCCATCCCACCCCTGTCTCTGATTCATCTGTGCATGAAAGTCGCCTTGACTTCTGTCTGCAGCCAGATTTGGGCTGTTTAGTGGCCAGGAACAGGAAGAGTGTAGTTATACTGCATCAGAGGCAGTGTGGCCCACCTCCCAGGGGGAGCCCTGCACCAACTGCTTAGTGAGAGAGCAGCAGAAACAGAAACGCCTAGGATGCGAGCTTTCTCTCCAACTGCTGTAAGTAAGGCCCACATGAAAGATCAGCTTTCAAGAGCTATGCACAAGCTGCTCACGAGGGTGCTCTTCATCCCCTGCCCCCAGACAGTTCCAATGAAAATGAATTGGAAAACCCCTCTAGAGGTTTTTGACAACTCTTTCTAACAGAGTAAAAATGAGACCCTTCAAGAAATACCTCTGGAGAATTTGAGTTCCATGTTGCTTTAATATTCATCACAGGAGAAAACAATTAAGAATTTTTTTAAGCTTATAATCTTACTTATGTAGTTTAAAAAGAGTTAAAGTATTGTCTATAAAGGCTGGATCTTTTGCTAGATGGGAATGTTGATGTTTCCACTGTCACCACCTCCACTGTCAACCTAGTTCTGGTTCAATGAGCACTGGCTGCACAGCAGGGAGGTCTCTGATTGAGATGCAGGATAAACATATTTCCTTTTTCCTAAGACATTTGCATTCTAAGGAAATGTTTGGCATTATGCATTTGAAAATAATGCTGACATTAATGTTTTGGAAAATCTAGATTTTTAGCCTTTGAGTGTCTTCTCTCCAGATTTCATAGGTGGTCAAACAAGCTTTTAGTCATTAGTTATTAATTATAACATAAACAACCCCCAGCTCAAATTACCATAATGGCTGCTAAAAAAGATACATGTGTGAGTTATTTACAAGTAGTTTATTAATCCAGAAAAGTACAGTACAGCTTGGAAGTCAAGCAGTTGACCAGAAGGTCATAGGATTTCTTCCCTTCTTTCGTTTGACAGATGTTAACTCCAGAAGATTATGAATTCTTTTATGCAATCTGGTCACATCCTGAAGACACCTTGTCTAGTAGTACATAACAATGTGTGTATCATAAAGATCTTTTTGGTCATTTTTGCCTATATAGTACATTTTTGTCACTATATACCTCTGTACTCCACCTGGCATATCTAAAACAAGAAGTATTTTCCTTAGGTGATTCTTTTTGTTATACCATTGTCCCTCTATCAGCCACACTTTCTTGTATTCTGATTCATTTTGTTTGGCTTAAAGGCATCTGTCTGCCAAAATAAACAGTGCTGGTTAGGACACTAAGTCAGAGAGATGGTGAAGTGGAAAGAAGGCTGGGTTGACATCAGATAACCTACCCCCTGGTTTTGAACAATTTCCTGATGAAATGTAGAATTGACTAATAATTTCCTGATAAAATGTAGATACTGTAATACCATGTGAGTGTAAGCTTCCTCATTTGCTAGACTGGGTTAATGGTGCCTAGCTTATGTCATTGTGCATGCTTTCACAGTTAAAATGCTTTAAGTAAATGCACAATTGCTTCTACAAGAGAAAATAAAGAGTTAAATTAAAAGGAATTATCTGGCTGCTTGCCACCGACTGAACAGAATTTGCCAGTGTTCAGAGCGATCTCTTCCTCCCTTCCTCCATCCTTCCTCTCTTTCTCTGGACTTGAGTGAGAGCCATATTGTGCTCCCAATGCTAATTTAATGCCGAGGAGAGATACCAGTATTGATATGGGTTGCATAAGCTCTCCCTGCTTTTTGCTTGGCTCAAAAGGCTTAAGCCAAAACACAAAACAGAACCAAACAAATTGAAAGCAAGCATGTGTCCACTATTAATTTCATGCTAAACATTGTGTGTTTGATTCTCTTTTTCATAAGCCTATGACAGTCTGACTTAATATTTTAGCTTGCAGTACTGAGGAATTGCTGGAGGAAGGAAGAAATGTTAGGGGATCTAGATTCCAATTAACTTTGCCACTCTGGCTGTGTAACTCTGTGTGAATCACTGTTGTTTAGTAAATGAGAATGAGAATCTCCAAGATTAATGAATCTTGCTGAGGACGTCAGCAGACCAGAACTCTGCTGCTCAAATAACCTTCATCGCTTCTCTTCTTCTGTGTCCCTCCTTTCTTATTATAGAATGAAAAAAAGTCAGAAAAAAAAAGTTACACAGGAAAATATGCTGGCACTGGTAACATGTGTAATTAGTATTTGTCCTCCACTGAAATATCAATGATATTAGGAGGTTCTCTTTAGGAATCATTTATAGGGCCATTTTTATAGCCTTATTTCAAATGTGGAGTTGGGCAGATTTCAACCAACAATACAACTTTACTTTTTACATTGAATGAATGCCAAGTGTTTTATGAGGAAGCAAGAAGAATTTATATAGATGTCTTCCCTGATTTAGGGACCTGCCCTCATTTCTTTTCTCTCCTTCAGAAGGCAATTGTGTACCTCTGGGGGTGAATAGGAAGAGAAGTTTATTTTGCCACCTCCTGTGGTCTCTCCTTCCTCCAGTCTGGCAGCTCTGGAAGCTGTATCCTGTTCTCAGGAGAGATTTGTGATTCTATCTCCTAAGTAGAGAGCAGCAAGATGCTAGGAGAAAACCTTGACGAGCTGTCTCTGATGAATTCTCCACGGGGGAAGGGACGATCTGGCTGGGTCAGTGGGATTCAGGGAGCCCACATGACCCGGCCAGATTTCCACTGTGAACCCTCTGTCTGCACAGAAATAAAGAGAAACTGCCTGGTGATTTCTGCCTCATGGGGCAGAGATAAGACTAATCCCACTGACCTGACCCCAACCCGGCTGGTGTATCAGATACAAGCTCAGAACTGCTTGTAGGAACAACTATGCTGATTTTCTTACTGAAATTTTAATTTCCTGTCTTTCCTATTGGGCAATAATGTGGCTTGTAATAGGAGAAAAGAGAAGGGTGGGCATTCTATGGGTTTGAAGTTATTTTTATTTGTATGATGTGTGCAGAATGAAGAATGGCTAGTTATGGCATCTGGGTGGAGAATAGAAGGGGCAGAGTATGGATGTGGTGGATATACAAGAATAACCATTAAAATCCTTTTTTTTTTTATTCTTTTCCTTCCTTCCCTAATACTTAAGCCATAAGCAAACACTCTCATAAACCTCATAGCAAGGGAGATAGACACTTAAAAGATAATAAATTAATTACCATTGTAATGAGATATAATGAAGGAAAGGAGGATTTAGGGTACCAGGAGAATGTATTTTAGGGAGACTTAGTCTGGAGAGTTAAGACTTTCCTTAAGGAATTAACATGTGATTGGAGTTTGAATGATGGGTAGGAGTTAACTATGTGGAGGGGGCTGGAGAGAGCTTTCACAGCAAAGAGTCTTGCCAAGGCTTTGAGTGTTAAAAAGACCAACCAACGTATTCCAGGAACTGAAGGAATAGAAGGAGTACAAAGACTAAAGAGGAAAGTAACAGAAGGTGAGCCCGGAGGAGGCAAGGAAGCCGAACTTTGCAGGTCCTTGAGGTGTGTTGGGAGCCTGGAGGGTATGGGGTTTGGTCCAAGGAGAGAAATGAGGGAAGGCATTGATGAATTTTAAAGTAGGGAAGTTCCACCTGAGGTGTGAGTTTTTCGAAGAGAACTGAAAGAATTCTGGCTGTAGTGTGGGAAGAGATGCAAGTGATTAGAGAGAAGCCAGGCCCAAAGCTTCTATTGGAGAAGAGGGAAATAGCAGTTTGGACTCAGATGGCAGAACTGGAGGTGCAGTGAATCCATTCATGTGAGATTCAAAGGCAGAATCCGCAGAGCTTGAAGGAGGGGGATCTCTGGCACATGGGTGTGTGTAAGCAACCATTACGGGTTAGACAGGATACAAAGTTTACGATGTAAAGTTGTGTTATACGTGTATTTCTTATTACCTGCCTCTTATCAATAACTTTGTGGGATCATATGCTATTATTTCTACTTTACACTGAGGGAAGGGGCTTAAAGCAAATAAAACTGATCTTGTCTTTGAAACTCGGGCTTCTGTCTGCAAATCCAGATTCTTTTCCTTACACTGGGATGCCTACCCCTAAGTAAGTACAATGACTTACACAATTAAAAAAAAAAGAGAATGACTTACAGAATTAAAAAAAATTACGTTTCACTAACCACCTATGTGGCCTTGGGCAAGTTCCTCTCTGATTCTGGAAATAATCTCTAAGGTGTCTTTGAGCTCAAGAAATTAGACGAGTCTATGATTTTATTCTGATTGGGGAGAAGTCTAGTCTTAATTAGCAAAATGACGGAATTAAATACTATATTTAAAGAAATGCAGTTTTATTATATTCAAGCACCTACAGAAAAAAACTAATTCCCAACAAAGTCTTTTCAAGGAGAAGGTCTTGCTGACCTAATTTTATGGCCAGATTAGAAAAAGAACCAATTTTTTTGTAATTGGTGGCAGCACCGTTTATTTATTAAGTCACTAAAGCATACCATCACCTCTTTTTTATACATGTTATACCTTTTTGCTATAAAATGTATACATTGTGCATTTGAGTTTAATTCATTATGAATTTTTAAAGTGTCTAGAATTCTTAAGAAATAACTACCTAAAAATCAATAGATGAAACATGATAAAGTATCAAGCAAAATGGTTCGAGAAATTAGAGAAATCAGAAGATGGGATGTATTATGGACACAGATTTAAAACTGGTATTGATGGATAAGAGGATTTATAGGGGGAAAGAAAATGATAGAAGATATTTCTATTGGAGAAAATACCACAAATACGGGTACAGAGAAAAGAATGCTCCCTCTGTATTTGAGTTGTAGTGCGGACTCTGGCCTGAGTGGAGTTAAGGGTTCATGTTGGGAAGTATTGCCAAAGAAGCCTGGGGACACAGGGTGAACCTTGAATGTAAGCCTGAGCCATTTGTACTTGATCCTGAAAGAAATAAAGGGCTATTGATTGATCCAGGAAGGAAGTGACATAAAGGAAATGTTGCTTCTTGAAGACTAATTTGATGACAAGATACGATTTGCATACATAATACAGAGTCAAAATCAAGCTTTGCAGTTTTTGCAAAATTCAAGTTAATTTATTTTTTTGGATAAAATTTACAAATATGTGAGGCAAGAATGTAATTGTTAAACTCAATAGGGTCATGTATAGGTTGTGTGTGTAGCCTCTAGAATTGCTTTGGCATATGGCATCTGTGTAAGATTTAGGTATGCATGTTATTAATGAGGAAATAAGGAGTTATCTGTGTTGATGTGTAATACACAGTCTATAGTATATGATGAGTAGGTAGAGTGAGGATAACTTTTCCTAGATTGCTGGGTTTTCGATGTAGACCATCTGTTCAGTTCTGTTCTTGTATAATATATGGTGAGAAAATATTGTTAAATAAACCTTGGCAACACTGAAGGAACTTTGAAGTACTTCCCATTGCTTTCTGAAGCAAAGCTTGTTTTTTTCTGTATTCTTAGAACGAGTGAAGAAGCTACGGTTTTCCCTGGTGTAGTTTAAAGAATGATTTGAGTTTTAAAAAAAATTCTCATTACAAATTAATGTATTCATTGTAGAAAAATGAGAAAACACCAAAATGCTCAAGGAAGAAAGTGAATAATTCTTGATATCAGAGAAATCCCTATTCACTTTTTTGTTGTACACCATTTCAGACTTCCCCTGCTCCAAGACACACACACAGATGTGTACACACACAATTATAAAATTAGGAGTATGGTTTACATTTACCTTGTGATGTAGTTTTTTTCCCCATTTTAATAGCATGTAGTGAAATATTTTGTTCAGTTGTTTTATATTCACCCATGACATTTCTGTTAATAATTGACTAGTATCCCATAACCATAGTTTATTCATCAATGCTTTTTTTTTAACAAGTGAACTGTTTATTAAGAATTAAACAAAGGTCTGATGTGATACAGTACAAGCAAGACACTCAAGATAGCTATAATAGTACTACTCACATAAAAACTTTAACTTTACCTCAAAAAAAACCCCCAGACAACAGAGAAAGCAATTTCATTGTTATAAAATAAGATATTTCTCTTATTCTTTTTTTTTTGAGACAGAGCCTTAAGCTGTTACCCTGCATAGAGTGCTGTGGCATCACAGCTCACAGCAACCTCCAATTCCTGGGCTCAAGTGAGTCTCTTGCCTCTGCCTCCCAAGTAGCTGGGACTACAGGTGCCCACCACAATGCCTGGCCATTTTTTGTTGCAGCCGTCATTGTACTTTGGCTGGCCCGGGCTGGATT